>CM028674.1:48855368-49137989 GCA_016760335.1 Gastrodia elata | reverse complement strand
GGGGCCCCCTGTACTGATAATAAGGAAGTACGGTGCTCCAACTATGGCAAATCCCCAACTTAAGTAATGTTAGGCCAACCCAACTTGCCTTAAGTCAAGGACTAGTCACCAAGTGCTATAACATTCATCAATATAAATATCAAAGTGGCAGAAGCAGTACAAAAATAGAGTAACATCCCCAAACATACATAGTAGAAAAAGAAAATGCAATATAGTAACTCATCACAATGTAGAAAGTAAAGTACATCCAGAAACTTAATTATTACAAACTGAAATGAATAACTGAAAATGAAAGACTCTCGTCCTCACTGAATAAATAAGGCAAAGCTATCTAAACAGCAGCTGGAAGGCCCTCCTCCTGAACTGGCTCCTCACCAACAGCACTGCCAACGAACAACTCCGGATCTGACATTTGTCGGTATCACAAGTGCCAGGGCCCCAGCCAAAAAAAGAGAAAAATGTTATAGTTAGACAATTATCTAAGTACATTTTAGGCTAATTTAATGATCTGAATATTTAAGATATCACATTTAAATTATTTTAACATGCAAGCGTTTAAAAGGTGCGACAAGCTGTACAAGAAAAGGAAATACTATAAACTATCCATCTATAATGATCAACGAGTATGTAACAGAACATATAAAACATCAAAAATAACCAAGGTAAAACTCAAAGCAAAAGTGACTGGTCTACAATGTAAATCTGATCCTAACATGATTATGATCACAATAAACATGCAGATTATAAAAGAACACAAGTACTGAATAAATCCAGAAAATCTAGCATCCTAGATATGCCATTTATGCTTATATAATTCATAAGAACATACATACAACATGCAGATTAATATAAAGCAAGGTCACTGAGACATATGACAAAAGCAAATAAAATCTAAAGTAGGAAACCACTGAAATATGTGGTAAAGCCAACTGAACTGCAAGTAACAGCCACTGAAATATGTGGCAAAACAATACAAGCTGAACTGAACTGAACTAAAGTAGCAATAGGCCCAAGCTATAGCACTACCACCCCAGCCTGAAAATCATCAAAATACCCAGCCTATAGGCCATCCCCGTTCCTCTCAGAGGCCTGGGTAACTTCCATACTATATTGAATACTGGAGGTGGCAATACTATACTCAGAACCTAATCTACTAACTGAAAGCACTGCAAAAACTTGAATGAAATGATATATGCTTTACAAATTCTAACTTAGGATGTGTCATCCATATCCTAAGTATTCCAATTATGCTAAAGGAATAAAGCTCAAATATAAGGTATGCAAAGCAATCTAGTCAAAGTAAGCAAGAGACTCAATCTAGACTTATGTGATATCCATTGTTATCTAATTCATCCAACTAGCTAATCTGAGACATTTACTAGCTTAGGATCTCCAATACCCAGCTCTCAAGTAAATTCTCAAATGTACGGCCTTAAGATTAATATTAGAACTTAACAAGTTCTAATCTAGAATCACAAGATGACTATATAGTTTAAATAAATAAATCAATGACCAAATTTTATTAATATTTACTCTCTTACCCAAATCTTGATTAAGTAAATCAAAATTTAAGGATTAAGAACTTAAACCCCATACTGAGTACAAATCCTAAAATACACAATGACATTCTAAATAGGATCTAAGTTTCTCACTTCTTACCCAAATTTAAGGTAAGGAATCCTATAAGTTGAAAGATTCAGGAACTAAGAACTTAGTGAAAGGCTATTCTACTGATTATAAGATAAAATAATCAATTAAGAACTTGAGAATCTAAGATCTATATTCAATCTTTAAGATAATTTTATTATTTTATTGATTGAATCAACCTATACCCACATGGAAGGTCTCAAAAGATTAAACAATCAATCATTAAAGAATTTCAATTGGAGGTGGTTTAATTTCAAATTGAAGGTTTGAGTCTAAGATCTAAAGATCTGAAGTTTGATCACTTTAGACTTCTAAATAGAGTTTTGACTTAAGAGTTTCCATTTGTGATTCTCTTTAGAAACTAAGTTCATAATTAACTAAAAGGATCTTATTAAGGTTAAAATTGACAATTCCAAGTATTAGGTTAACATTAAACCCATATTGACCTTCTTAGGTTACTTAAGATCTATTTTAGTTTTTGATCACTTTAGATCTTAAGCTAAGATTCTACTTAGACATTTCCAATTACTTTTCTTTTAACACTTAATTCTTGAGTTATCTTAACTAAACTTATTAATGAGATAACTGAACATTTCAATTATTAAATTTAATAAGTTTAAGGTCAAATGATCTTTATAAGGAATGCTTAAGATTTAAGTATCTTTATTAAGGACTGAATGAAGATTTTATGGATTAAGGATCACATTATCACTATCCTTATTCTAGGACTTTAGAGAACATTTACAATCTATTTTAAAGTGGTTTACTGAAATTTTCAATCCTTAAGGAACATTAAATCACATTTTGGTCAAAATGACCAAAATGCCGCTCACAAGGCTAAAATGGGGATTTTAGGGTTTAACTACCCAAATTTGATCTAGTCTATTTTAATGTGTTTCATATTACTTAATGAAGTGGGAAACACCCTTAATTTAGGTTTTGATGATCTAAATGATCTTTAATTAACACTAATCACTTAATTAGGTCACTTAGGGTGATTAGTGAAATTAAGGCAATTTAGGGCAATCCAACCTTACACTTAGGTTCTAATATACTTATCATGAGTTTAGGAACAAGCCTTACCCAAATCAGAGGCTTAATTAAGGTTTAATTCACTATTTCTTGATTAGGGTGATTAAGGAGTGATTAAGAAAATTAATTCTTCAAAATTAATTTTAAGGGTTTGGAATTATTCCTTAGGGTACAAGGAGCAATCAAAGCCCTTAAACTCACAATTTAGATATTTAAAAGATTTTATATGATTTATTTAAGAACAGAAAAGTTTTAGCCAATATTTTTAAATCCAACCATTGGATCTGAAATTTTATTTTATATTCAAATTCTTGAATTTTTCTAATTCAAATGGTATATTGGATCATACCATTTGGATCTGTATAACTAAAGTTATTTAATTAATTTATTATGTATATTTATTTAAATCAGAATCATAGGATTTGATTTATTAAATTCAAAGGCATTAAAATTTCAATCTGATAATTATTTAATTAACCGCGGCCCGAAATCAAACCGCGCGGGTCAGAGGCCGACCCGACCCAGACCCAAGAATTCATCTTCTTCCTCTCGACGGGTCCCAAGCCCAGCGAATTTCAAAGCTGAAATTCTCGGCGCTCCGGCGACGACAGGGGCTCAAATCGATCCCTACACGTTCACACACAGCGATTGGACCAAGAACCCCAATATGGATCCCTCTAGATCGATGGGACTAGCTCACCCGAGACGTCCTTATGCGAGACGTCTCAGGCCACCTATGAGGGGGAAATTCTCCTCACAGAGACCTCGATTCGACTGGGGCTCGATCCCTACACGTTCAGGGAGTCAAGACGCACTGAGCCCCCAATCTATCTTAACATGGGGTGCAGCCAATCGCTGGGTCCTTGGTCGGACTCAGCCATTGGCCCGGCCGCTAGCTCAATCGATCGATACGATCGATTTGAGCTAGCTTAACCCCAAGTGACAATCACAGGAGTTTCCTAGGTGGCTAAGGCTGCTTAGACGACATTCAGAGCTCATTCCAGAAGACAGAAATGAAAGGAGCTTCCGAAAATTTCAATGGGGGAAACTGTACCTCGAGTTGGGGATACAGGCCTTGCCAAGGGAAATTGACGAGCGCTGAAGCTTCCTAGATAGTAGACGAAGCTTTCCAGGGAGTCTGAACACCAGACTAGCCGTCTATCAGCGGTTCGCACTTCGGGAGAAGCCGGAATTTGCCGAGGAAGACGGGGGCTTCAGAGGCTGCAATTGGGGGAATTGAGGGTTCACAATGAGCAAAGGGACTCACTGTGATCTCCTGGAGGTTTTTATAGGCCAAGGGGAGCTCTATGGGTGGTGTCCAAGGCTCGGCAATGGGGAGAAGGCTCGGGCCGAAGGAAATGGCTCGGGCCAACGGCTAGGGTCAATTGGGGAAGAAGGCAGCCGGCCAAACGGACGCGCCTAGGGCAGGAGAGGAAATTCGGTGAATTTCTCGTACTGCCACGCGCCAGGGAGAGATCCCCGCTATCGGGGGGACCAGACGCAGACGGGCGAGTGGAGAAGATGATCCACAGTGCTTAGACCCGTCTCCGCCGTCTGATCCGCTAAGCCGTTGGTGATGGACAACCTGATGCGCTTCCTGATTAACTAAACCGCGGAGAGGATCTCGAGCGTCCGATTTAATCTGTCGATTGGGCGGTTAGGATTTAATTACAGTGCGCGGTATGAGGGCCGTAGGATCTAGCGCGCTGAGATGCGTGCTGACGAATCGAGTGGCCGAAACGCGTGCGCCGCTGTCGGGACCCCGCAGCAGATCTGCCGCGGTCCTAACAGCAAATCCCACAGAAATAAAATTAAATATGTAAGTATCAAACAAAACTGAACTAAAAATAATGAACTAAAATAAACTACAAAAGCGTACATAAAACAATAAAATACAAGTAAAACAGATGGCTAAACAATAAAAATAAATTATTATATCAAACCACTCCCGATGATATTTTGATTTTAGTTGATTAAATAATGTAATCTTATTGTTATAAAACTTACTAAGCTCTCTTTTGATCCCCAAACATTCTGGACGATCCGTACTTCCATCAACTTCTAATTGTAAAATACCTTTCACTATGTAAAACTCATTATCAACAAATTCATAAGAAAGAATTTTATTCCCTTCTTTATGTAAAGACCAGATATCTTTAGCGACAAGTCCAGCGGAACAACTAAAAATATAAAAGAGTATAGTTAATATTTTTATACTCGTTCCAAATTCAAAGTACCGTTTGTACAGAGAAGAATTCCATCTGATACAAGATTTATTCTTCATATTTATATAAATACATAGCGGATCTAAAAGGCAATCATATAAAAAGACATTTTTTATAAAAGCTCTTCCTATCTGATATAAAAATATATCATTATTTTTAATTGATCTTATCTGAGATAGAGAATTCCAATTTCTTCTATGATAAGTGAATAGAATCGTATTAATCTTTATGTTATAGTTATTTGAGTAATACTAAGTGATAGGACTTCATCGCTAAATGTTACAAGATCACTCATTGCAAAAGAACCGGTATTTATATTTTTATTCTGTAACATCATATTTTCAAAGTAAAATCCTCGAGTATATGAAATAAGAAAAAATTGTTTTCGTTGTTGTGAAAGAATAAGTCCTCGTATCTTAATACATATATTTAATCTATTAGTAGCTATTAAAGCTGGATCAACTTTTTGGGGAATATGAGTTGAAGCTAAAACAATAATCTTTCCAATAGAAGATCTATCAAAATCTTCAAATAAATAGTTATCTAAAATACATATACCTAAAGAAAAGTAATTAAACTCACTTATTTGCAGATTATGGATCTTGGGAATCCATATTATATAAGGTGACATTTCTTTTGCTAATTCAAATTGAAGGATTAGACCTAATTGATCAAAATTTGATGTTGTAGACATAGTTAACATCTTCATATCAAGATCATTAGTATCCTCCACACTCTCAGCAGGATTATCAAAAGAAATATTAGTAGTTTTTTGATTGGATCCCCAAAACTTGCTTATATATATTGTAATTAAGGGTATATAAGGGTTTTTAGCTAGATATTTAATCAAAGAAGATCGTCCAGTTCCTATTGAACCTATAACTAAAACACCTTTATAAGATAAGGATAAACGGATTGAAAAAGGTTTTTCATGAGATATATTCAGTCCACAAAATATTTGTGTGAATGTGAATAAGTTGTTTTATGAAAATGAGAAAAGAATATCTATCTTTCTAATAATATAGATTTCTTAAATATAAGTAATTATATCTCTTTGATGCATGTATAGTAAGTAATGTAATGAAAGAAAGCTTGGTTGCTCACTTATTTATAACTAAATCTATTCTTGGATAGAAACTCAAGATCACTTTTGGCCAGGACAGATAAAAAGTTTTTTTCAGTTTTTAACTAACTAAGAATTTTCTTTCTTCTTCATCAAAAATACTAATACTGTTTAAAACCCCTATTTCAATTTTTTCATCAATCCAATAATTTTTAATGTTCTTTCTTTTATTTATCAATAAAAAAAATCTTTACTTATTTTACTTAAAAATATTGTATTCTTTGAAAATAGTATTCTATTTATCGGCTTTGGTAGGATATTTACAAAAAAATTATAAAATTATTACAATATTTTATGAATTGATTGTCACCTCTAAAAAGCATTTTTATATCAAAAAAATAGTTTTCTAATTGTTCCGTAATAACTAAAAAAAATGATTTAAACCTAAAAATTTGAGTTCAGATTTATATTTATATAATTTATATAAAGGATATCTATAAAGAATCTTTTTAAATTCCATCTTATATGATGGAATTGTTAACGATTTTATATTTTCTAATCTGCTTTGTAACTCAAAATAGGCTTGGTAAAAAAATAAAAGCTGTGTAAAAATGATATATATCCACTAGTAAAAAAAATAAAATAAATGAAATAAAGTAATTCCCGCGTATTTTTGGATACTGAATGTGCCAAAAATACTCGGGAATTACTCTTTATAAATTTTCGGACAAAATGAGATTCTGTAATATTTTATGAAAAGTATCATTTATCGAAATATTTTGAATATGTGGTAGATTAATAATTAATTTATGAGTAATCAACTTGCATGTATCAGATATATTCGGAGTATCATAAAAGATGGATACAATATTTTGAATATTCTTTAAAAGAATATCGAATATACTGTCTAAAATAATTGATTTAATATATATCCAACCTGTCAAAGTAAGTAAGCATGGTATATAGGCTTGTAATCTATCCCATCTTGAGATATATGATATTCGTTTAATAATATTTTTATATTGATTAAAATTTATAGGTATTTTAAAATTATCAATATATTTATTTTTACAAATATAAATATTATGTTCTTTCTTATGTTCAACTAAAGGGAAAGTTAAATTATTATTAAAAAAGGAAGTGTACTGTAAATCCATTATTGAATCTAGATTGAGAATGAGATACTTATATAGATCATCTCTTTCAAAATGAAAGATATTTGAATTTGGATATGAAATAGATTTACAATTTTTTTTCCAAAATAAATCTTTTTTCTTCTGATAAATCTGTTTCATAAGAATCTTTTAACAATAGATAGATTTATGAAGGAAAGGTTTTGATTTATTTGTAAAATGTAAATAGTTGTAGGAGTAATTTAATTTATATTTATACCTAATTTTTGATAAATTGTTCTCTATTGATATATCAAATACTCATAATTTTATTAGTAAAAGACTATTCCCTTTTGAATATGAATATTTTTTACCTGCATTTACATAAATTATATTTTTAAATCATACAATATAAAATTATCTAGTAAATTTCCATATATAAAATGCGAAGTATTAAGATATGGTTTTTTTTTTAAAGGAAATATTCTTTTATGATAAAACCATAAGTTATTCTTATTTTTAATTAATTTAAATTGATTCCTTTTAAAAAAATAAGTAAGCAAGGAATTTTTATTTAAAGTTTCTAACCAATTGTCTTTATTATAGAATATAATTGAAGAAGGAGAATCATTTTTAGTATAATTTTTTTTTTTTAAATTTCTTTTTTTCATTAATATTAATGAAAAATTATAATTTTTTAAAGTATCCTGATCATACACGAAAAAAAATTGATTTTTGCTAAATTTATTTATTTTATTTATAAAGAAATAATTAAGTGACTTGTACAAAAATAAAAAGAGTAACTCAGAAAAATATTTAGCCTTTAACCTAGATTGATTAATTCGTAATTGATTCATACTAATTTTACTATTTTAGTAAACTAATAAAAAAAATTATTGATACCATCCATCTTTTTACTACTATAATGATCCCGATTATATATATATCAGTTTGAGAAATAATAGAATAAAAAAGATTATTATTAGTTTTACTATTCTTAATATTAAAATTTGATAAATATTTATTTAAATATATCTTAGAATCGTTATATATTCAGAACCTATTTTTCCTATTTTATCCTCTTTTTTAATTAAATATTTATTATAAAAAATTTCGATATATTAATTTTAATAAATTTATTATGTACCCATATCTATTAGTCTTGTAGTAGATCTGAACCAATTTTTTTTTTTTAGTAAAAAAAGTATCTAATTTTTTTAAAAACTATAAATATAAAGAGAAGGACCAGGATCAATTGAAAATACAAATGGCTTATGATACATGAAAAAAGGATCTGTTTCTGGTATTGATAAAGTAATATATCCAATAGTTTTTGTAATAAAATAGATTCATAGTTTACAATAGTGTAAAATAAAGTAGAGTTAATTTTTATCTTCGCATTTCCTAGTATTTTTGATCTCATTCCAATTCCGAGATCAAAGAATGTTTTTTTGTTCAATAATATTCCTTTTTTAACTAAGATTTTATTATTAAGTCCTATTACTTTTTTTTTTTTAATTTAAATTTTAAAAAATAGATAATTATTTTAAATAATTCTCCTATTTCTTTTTTCTATATTAAAATTATTTATAAATTTTGAACCCATATAAATATCTGAAATTATATTATTAAATTATCTACGACCGAATAAAAATATCTGGTAAAATTTAATATAAATCCTTCCGGAAGTGATTTAATAAATAACCTCTTATCAATCTCTAGGAATATCCGATATAAGTCAAATATTTTTAAATTAAATGAATCCGATGTTTTTTCTGTTAGTTCTGTTTGAATAATTCCTTTATTCAAAATTATTGATTTCTCATTAAGATTATTAATATCTGTATGATAAATTAGTTTTTATATTCTGAATTTTTATTCCTAAAATAATTATAATTCTGAAGATCGATATATTTATTATAATTATAATAATATTTTTCTTTTTTTTTAGTATTTATTATTCGCATTGAACTTACTTGTGTGGAATCATATTTTATATTTGACAATACTTGCCATTTTAACTTATTAAAAATAAATCTCTTTTTTTTTTAAACCAAATTAAATTATATATTGATACAATGGTATTAAAAAAATGGGACATATCATTAGATTGCATCGTGAACTCAGTTTTTTTTTTTATTTAAACTATTTTCTTGTTTAATCGTTACTGCTTTTGCTTTTGCTTTTTCTAAAAAAAAGGCATTATATAACAAATTAACTCTTGACCTAAATTTTCTAAAAATTGTTCCAAATCAAAAATTATTTTTTTATTATAAAAAAATGATAAATTATTTTCGTTATATCCTTTAGATATTAAATTATCTATATAGGAGCAAAAACTAAATTCCATATTTTTTATATCTTTATTTATTAATGAAAAAAAGATTTCGTCGAATATTCCATTATATTTAAATATTTGACAACTCGAATACCTTCTTCTTACTTTTACAACCCCATTTATGAACCATTGGGATCTTATACAAAATTTAAGTTCAGATATGTACTTTTTTTTTTTTTCTTGGTAACAAAATTTTTTCTTTATTGGTTATAAGAGAAAGAAGCGATTCTTTTAAAGTGTAAGACCAAAAAGATTTTCTAAAGTATCATTAGTATCATTTATAGATTTAATTAAATTATAATTAATAAATATAGGTAACATATAACTCAAATAAATATTTTTTTTTTATTATCATTCTATTTTTAAAACGAAATAAACTAATAACCATTAATAAAAAGAGTAAATAACCCTTTATTAAAAAATAGCTCTTATTTTTTGAACTCTTCGAATCCCTTGAACAAAAACAAGATAGTATACTCCAATTTCGAAAGTAAAATAGTTTCAAAAATGTTCTTGTTTTAATAAATTTTGAGTTAAAAACTAATAGATTGAAATTTCTCCATGAATTTAACAAATAACTATAATTCTTGATCTCTCTAAATTCAAATATCCAGGATTTTATTTTATTTCGTTTCATTACGTCCTCCTAAATATTTTAATATTTAGATTTTTATAGTTTATTACAATTTTAATTAGTAACGATGTAAAATTCTTGTTAAGCATATACCTATTTATATTTTGATTTAAATTAAATAAAACATTTATATAGTCACCATGAGGTATAATATATAGTAAATTGAATTCTATATTTTATATATTATTAATTAGTATTTCATATTAAATTCTATATTCTATATATTATTTATAATATTTTAATTAATAGTATTTTTTTTTTATACTCGGCTGGTTCTGGTTATTATATTCCACTCTTTTTTTCTTTATATATAATATATAAATAAACTAAAATAAAATACTTTATACCACGGTAATAAATTTATACAAAGCTTCTCTTGCGAGAATACATAAAATATCCTTGATAAGTCAATCTAAATCTAATCCACAAAAGAATTTGATATCTAGACACTATAATTGTGGTAAAGGTCGTAATGCCAGAGGCATTATTACTGTTAGAAAGAGAGGAGGAGGTCATAAGCGTCTATATCGTAAAATCGATTTTCGTCGTAATAAAAAGAATATCTCAGGTAGAATTATCAATATAGAATATGATCCAAATAGAAATACAAGGATTTGTCTTATAAGTTATAAGGATGGTGAAAAGCGATATATTTTACATCCTAGAGGGGCTATGATTGGAGATACCATAATTTCTGGTACAGAAGTTCTTATATCAACGGGAAATGCCTTACCTTTGAGTGCGATTTGAACTAGTTATTTACGTTAATGGAAATAACCAATTAGGTTTATGATGTAACCTAAAATCGATCATAATCCAAAATATTTTTGGATATACTTCAACAGAAAACTGATTTGTATGGCAGCAAATGATTTAAGTTAATTAGTTACTAATATATAATATTAAATTATTTACCTCAGATGTGTAATTATTATCTAATTTATTAAAGATTAAAACATCTAGAAAGCCGTATGCTTTGTAATAAGCTTGTACAGTTTGGGAAGAGTTTGCGTTTATATGGATAAAAAAACAAATAACTACTTCAATCAATATCCCCTTAGGTACATCCGTACACAACATAGAAATAACGTTTAGAAAGGGTGGACAATTAGCTAAAGCAGCAGGTGCTGCATCAAAACTTATTGCAAAAGAAGGTAAATGGGCCACATTAAGATTGCCTTCTGGAGAGGTTCGACTCATTTTCCATAATTGTTTAGCAACAATAGGCCAAGTGGGTAATATGGGGGTGAATCAAAAATATTTGGGTAGAGCCGGATCAAAGTGTTGGTTAGGTAAACGTCCTATAGTACGAGGGGTTGTTAAGAACTCCGTAGATCACCCCCACGGGGGGGTGAAGGTCGATCCCCAATTCGAAAAAGACCTACAACTCCGTGGGGTTATGCGGCTCTTGGAAGAAGTAGGAAAATTAAAAAATATAGCAATATATTTATTATTTGTCGACGTAAATATAAAAATTAAATATTAAAGAAAAAGACTGAAATAAGGGAATAAGTTGTGATAAATTCACTAAAAAAAAATAATCCTTTTGTAGCTAATTCTTTATTAAAAAGAATAGAAAACATTAATAAGCTGAATAAGGATAACGAGATTATTGTTACTTGGTCTAGATCATCTACCATTATACCCATAATGATTGGCCATACAATCGCCATTCATAATGGAAAAAATAATTTACCTATTTATATTACGGATCGTATGGTCGGTTACAAATTAGGAGAGTTCGCACCTACTATAACTTTTATTAGACATACAAAAAAAGATAGTGAATCTCGTCGTTAGTTACGTGACTAAGTTAAGTAATTAATACTTAAACTTTTTTATAATAAATTTAGATAAGATAAATAACTATCAATAATAAAAAAAACTATATATGGGACAAAAAATAAATCACTTGGTTTCAGACTTGGAACAAATCAAGTTTATCATTCTTTTTGGTTTGCAAAACCAAAAAATTTTCTATGAGTCTACAAGAAGATGTAAGAATACGGAACTATATTAAGGATTATGTAAACAAAGATAAAAGACTATCCTTAGATTTAGAAGGGATTGTTCATATAGGGATTAAGAAAAGATTAAGTTTAATTAAGGTAATAATCTATTTAGGATTCCCAAATTTATTAATAGAAGGACAACTACAAGGTTTAAATCGATTTCAAATGCATTTAAAAAGAAATCTTATTTATGAAAATATTCAACTGAATATTTTCATAAAAAGGATCGAAAAACCTTATGAACAACCTCTGATTCTTGCAGAGTATATAGCTTTACAATTAAAAAAGAGTATCCTTTCGAAAAGCAATTAAAAAGGCTATTGAATTAACTGAACAAGCAGGTACTAAAGGGATCCAAGTAAAGATTGCAGGGCGTATTGATGGAAAAGAAATAGCTCGTGTTGAGTGGATTCGAGAAGGTAAAGTTCCTTTACAAACAATCGATGCTAAAATTGATTACTGTTCTCATACAATTAGAACTAGCTCTGGAATATTAGGCATTAAGATTTGGATATATAAATAAAAATTTAAAATTAGATAATTATATAAATTAATATTTAAGATTAAGGTATTTAAATAATATAAAATTATATACTCTAATATTTATTATAATTTATTATACTATTTAATATATACTAAATATATATATATATTTAGTATTTTAGATATATATATATTTTTATATAATTATTTTATATTATAATTAATACGTATTTACTATCATAATCATATAAGTTTTTTTATAATGTTAAAAAATTTTGGAGAATGTTAAATGATGTTAAAATACCAAATACATTTTTTATGCAATTTATATAAAGTCAATTTTTCTTCTGCCAATAAAAAGATTTCCAATACTTTAAAATTTGTAAAAAAGTTTACTTTACCTTTATGTTTATGAGTCAAAGTTTGAACGCAAGAAAGTTGAAGTATATACTTTAAAAAATAAATCTTATTTAAATTTGAAGATCCGTTATGATAATAAAAAAGATTATTATATATTTTACAAAAATGATAAATAATATCAGAATCTGATAAATGAGTTAGGATCAATTTACCAATAGGTTTACCTTTGGTAGTACAACAATTAGCTTTTGCCAAAGATTTAATAATATAACTAGATGGAACTATGTTATATAATTCTTTAATTAAAATAGTTAGGACAAAATATTCTCTAACATTATATTCTTTATTCTCAAAGACTTTCGTAGTATATTTGAAAAATATACTATTCCTATAGAATAGAAAAGATAGTTAATTAATTGTTTTTAATAATTCTATAATAAGGGTGAGACCAAAAGTTAAAATAATATTGCCAAAGATTTACAAGATAAAGTTCCCTTTTATTTATTATTATTAATATTAAATTTAAAAAATATTTCCTTTTAACAATATAATTAAATTGCCTTTATATCGAATATAATGTATAAGAGGATCTTCGATAAACTGCTGAAGGATACTTGGAAAAGCATTAAAATAGACGAAACACATATTTAACATAACTACTAGTTTTTTATTAAAATATATTCGTTCAAGAAAGTTTGCATAATCTATGGATTTTAAATAGGAAGATTTTTTTTGAATAAACATAATAATATATTCAAATTCATAGATATAATAATTATGTAGAAGGTATAAATAAGAATATTTTTTGTAAAATAGTGTTTGAAGTAAAAAAAAGATCATCCTTAATTTGATTATATTCATAAAAGAATAATATTAATAAATGCAAAGAAGGAGCATCTTTGATCCAACATTGAAGTATTTTAACCAGAATTCCAAAATGAATTGGATATGGTATTAGTATATCTGTTACATAATTTAAACTTGAGATTTTATCTTCTAAAAAAGTTAATTTTGAATAAATAGATCTTAATTTATTATATATTAGTATTTTTTTTTTTCAAACGACGCTACTAACTTTGAGGATAATGGTATTTCTAAAATGAAGAGAAAACCTTCTAATAGCATTTGATAAGAAAGATAATAAAAAAAGAAGTTTTTGTAACCTTTTTCTTTCGAATCAATAATATAAAATTGAGAATATTTTTGGTGATAAATTTTATGAATTAAACGTTTTACAAGTAGTAAACTAAATCTATTTTTATAACTATAAGGGTTTAGGTTGACTTTTAAGTTGCCTAATATGATAATGAAAAAAAGAGTAAATATACTCTTTTAATAGTAGCGGATAGAAAAATTCGTTTTGCTTCAAAATATTAGATTTAGTTTTCACAAATTAAATATTAGTTCCTTAATCTTTTTATTAACGAAAACTAATATAAGTATTAAATAATATAAGTATAAAATTATTCAATAAAGCTTATTTCCTTTCCTTTTTTAATTTATTATATATTTATTTTTTATTTATTGAATTTTTAATTATTTTATAAATGATTTTATATTTATATAATAAGATTTAATTGCAGAATATTATAAAAAAAAATAAGATAAAAATATTTGGGACAGAAGGATTCGAACCTCCGATTAACGGGACCAAAAACCGTTGCCTTACCACTTGGCCACGCCCCATTATTATATTCTAATAATTAGAATATAAATAATAACTAATCTTTAAAAAAAGTATTTGTTTTTTCTAGAACAGTCAATCCGACAAAAATTGAATATACTAATTTGGTAAGAATAAAATGAAAAGATGCTATAGAATCATCGTTTGAAGGAATTGAAAGATTTGCATAATCTGGGTCACAATTTGTATCAATTAAACAAATTGTTGGAATACCCAAGATTATACATTCTCGAATCACTTTAAATTCGTGCTTCTGATCAACTATAATTACAATATCGGGTAATTTTGTCATATATTTTATTCCTCCCAGATATTTTTGTAAAGTATTTAATTTTCTATTTACTATAGATGCATCTCTTTGTGGTAAACGTTTTATTTTACCCCTTTTTTGCTTGGCCCTTAAATCTCTTAAAGTTCGAAGTAAATTTTCTGTGGTAAACCAATTTGTTAACATACCGCAAAGCCATTTTTTATTAACATAATGACATCTAATCTTTTTTGCTTCGGATGCTATTAAAAAAGAAGTTTTATTTTTTGTACCTACGATTAAAAACTCTTTTCCCTTTCTTGCTGCATCAAAAACTAAATAACAGGATTCTGATAAAGAACGAGCAGTAATAGTAAGATTTATAATATGAATATTATTAATTTTTGTGATAATATAAGGAGCCATCTTAGGATTCCATTTATTAGTACCATGACCAAAAAGTATTCCCGCATCCAGCATTTCTTTTAAACTTATATTCCAATATCGTTTTGTCATTTTATCACAAGGTTTCAACTATTAAGTCCTTTTAAAAATTTAAAATAAGAAATATAAAATAGTATTTTAACAAAAATTTATATTATAATTGACTTTTAAGATACGACCTAAATTTAATACTCCTACTTATCTTATATATAATATTATATAGTCTTAGGTATTTAGGTATGTAGAATAGGGTAGATTCATATCAGAATTATACCAAAAATAAACTGAAAACCAATATAATAATTAAATATTAGTTAATATTCTAGTAAAAATAAAATAAATAAATAAATTATGAAATAGAATATAGCAAGTAGTAAATTCTGATTATATCTTTTTATATTTTTTAGTTTTTGCTATCAGACGACACCCAGATTCGAACTGGGGTATAACGGATTTGCAGTCCACTGTCTTACCACTTGACCATGCCGCCAACTCGAACTATAAATAAAATATAGTTTAAGTTTAATTTAAATAGGTTATGGAGCATTGCTATGCGAAAAAGTAAGATGTGGGTGTAAGTGATTTTAAGGTTTGACAATCCATACGATCCTTAACTAAAAATATAAATAAAATATTATTATTTTCTTATATTCTTGATAATTTTTTTTTTATTATTATTTTAAAATATTTTTCCGAACTCTATATTTGAACCAATGAATAAGAATAAATTCTATCTTAAAAAATAATTTTAAGGCTTTACGCCATTAAACACTTAGACAGTGACCAATATTAAATAATAAAAAATAAAAGATTCTAAATTATAATTAATAATACTAGTAATATTGTAATAAATTAATAACTATATAAAATAAATAATTTTTTTGTTGTCCTACAAAAAAAATACCCTCAGGGGAAGTCGAATCCCCGTTATCTCCTTGAAATAGAGATGTCCTGAACCTCTAGACGATGAGGGCCTAATATTTTAATTATTTCGTACTTATACTTCGAATTCATTGATGTCTTTATTTTATATTATTATATAATATAAAATATATAAATTTTTAAAATTATAAAAAGGATCTTAAAACTTAACATTATGGCAAGAAGAAGCCTGCTCCAACGAGAAAAAAAGCGTCAGAATTTAGAACAAAAATATTATTTGATTCGTCTATCTTTAAAAAAAGAACTAAGAAGAGTTTTTTCTTTGAGAGAAAGATGGAAGATTCAGGAAAGATTACAATCCTTGCCACGGAATAGTTCTACCATAAGGCTTCGTCGACGTTGTTTTTTAACAGGAAGACCTAGATCAAATTATAAATACTTCGGAATATCTGGATATATATTGCGAGAAATGGTTCATGCATGTTTATTACCAGGGACAATAGTATCAAGTTGGTAAATAAAAAAGTCGAATTTTTTTTGGTTAATCTAGCAGAGTAGAGCAGTTTGGTAGCTCACAAGGCTCATAACCTTGAGGTCACAGGTTCAAATCCTGTCTCCGCGTTTAATTTTTAAATCTTTTTAGGTTAATATTTAATTTATTATATTTTACATTATTAAAGTTAACATAAAAAGATTTAAAAATTAAAAATAAAATTAATTTATTATTAGATATTAGAATAATATTCTACGACTAGTAATTCCTTTATTTTAATACCGATATCTTGAATATCTATTATTCGATTTACAAAACCTTTAGTTTGTAAAGAGTCAATAGACAAATGATTTGGTAAACTAATGAAAGTCAATGAAAAAAGAGAATTATTTATTGATTTTTTATTCTTTCTATTCATAGTAATAATATCTCTAGGTTTACAAATATAACTTGGTATATCAATTAAACAACCATTAACTAATATATGTCTATGATTAACTAATTGTCTAGCTTCCGGTATGGTTGAAGCCATTCCTAATCTAAATAGAATGTTATCTAAACGCATTTCAAGGATTTGCAATAAAACAATACCTGTTGAGCTTTTTAATCTTCCAGCAATCTCCACATATTTACGTAATTTTTGCTCGGTTAAACCATAATAAAAACGTAATTTCTGTTTCTCTATTAAACGCATAGAATATTGTGATTTTTTTACGTAAATTTTTTTTTATCATTTGTGGATCCAGGTTCTTTTCGACTTAATCCTGGTAAAGCTCCTAATCGATATATTATTTTTAAACGAGGTCCTCGATAACGTGACATAAAGTAATTTTATATTTTTATTTTCAGAACTATAAATTAAGACTGAACTAACTGAACTTGTAGTAATATCCTTAATTCATTTTTTATAAGATAAGGATTTTACTATATTATATACATTAATTACATATTTTACATATTAATGTATATAATATAGTAAAACTAGTATTTAAAAGTTTTGTAGTAAATATTAGTTTTTTAATCCCATATTCAATTTTATATATTTATTTTTAGTTACATTAGCAGTAATTAAACTAGGAATTACAGATTTTTTTGTCAGAAGATTAAATGACTATTCATTATAAAAAAAAATTATGATTATCAAATTAATCTTATTTTTTAAGAGTAAATAAAAAAGAGGATAAATTATTTTATGAAAGAAATTAAGTTCAATTTAATGTTGGCTAAAAAAGTAGAATCTAAGTATAAATGGCGATTCATAAGATCTAAAAATAATAAATATTGATGATTTTTTGGGACATAGCAAAGAAGATGAAGATTTAATTATTATGGATAAAATTAGTCCTAGTTGGGAGATCGATAATTTATATAATACCAATTATATAAATTATTTAGTTGATAGAAATAATATTTTGAGTATTATATCTGATCATACTTTTTTAGTTCGAAAAAAGTATAGTAATAAATATTCCATTCTTATGTATTTTGATATTGATAATAAAATTTTTGTTCTTGATAAAGACTATGATAATAAGGATAATAAGCTAAGAGTTTTAATTTATCGTTTTTTGAATAATAGGGTGTATATGAATCAAAATCAGTCCTCGGATTTTTATGTATATGATAATAATATTTGGAATAATCATATTAATAATTGTATTGAGTGCTACCTTCGTTATGATATTACTAAGATTTACAAGGGTATAGACTTATATATTTATAAGTTATTTTTTGAGGCAAGTCAAAGTACTTATACTGATAATATAAAAACGGATGATATAAAAGAGGCTGATTCTATAGATATAATAGATATAGAAGATAGAAATAATAAATACAAGAAGTTATGGGTTCAATGTGAGAATTGTTATGGATTAAATTATAAAAAATTATTTAAATCAAGAATGAATATTTGTGAACATTGTGGTTTTCATTTGAAAATGAGTAGTTCAGATAGAATTGATCTTCTTATAGATACCGGAACTTGGGATCCAATGGATGAGAATATTCTCTCAGTAAACCCTATAGAATTCTATTCAGAAGAGGAATCCTATCGTCTTTCTAAAATAAAAAAAAAAAACAAAAATAGAAAGTTGTTCAAATAGGTATAGGTAAATTAAATAGTATTCCTGTAGCAATGGGGGTGATGGACTTTCAATTTATGGGAGGTAGCATGGGTTCTGTAGTAGGGGAGAAGATTACTCGTTTGATCGAATATGCTACTAAACAATCATTACCTGTAATTATTATATGTGCTTCCGGAGGAGCACGCATGCAAGAAGGTAGTTTGAGTTTAATGCAAATGGCTAAGATCTCTTCTGTTTTATATGATTATCAATTAAATAACAAGTTATTTTATATATCAATTCTTACATCTCCTACAATAGGAGGAGTTACAGCTAGTTTTGGTATGTTGGGAGATGTTTATTGTTGAACCTAATGCTTATATTGCTTTTGCAGGCAAAAGGGTAATTGAACAAACATTGAAAAAATTGTACCGGAAGGTTTACAAATGGCTGAAAATTTATTCATAAAGGATTATTTGACTTAATTGTACGCGTAATATTTTAAAAGGGGTTATTTTGAATTATTTAAACTCCAAGGATTCTTACCTTGAAATTGATTCAAAGGAATAATTATAGGATATATAATTAAGCTTGTATTAGCGTTTACTTTTATCTCCTTGTAGCCTTGTATAAAGTATATTTTTTATTTTCTAAATTTTTTACTATATCAAAAGCACGTTTGGCTATTCTGTACTCTGTAGGATTTGAACCTACAACATAAAATATAAATTCTACCAATAAGAGCACCTGTTAATAATTAATCAAGTATTTTATTCTGTAATATTTTAATAATTTTAGAATACTAATAAAAAATAAAATAAAAATATTAGTGATTTTACAAGATTTCATATATTTTATTCTCTTATATCTTTATGTATAAATTTTTAAAATAAAATAAAAATAAAATATAAAGACTAAAGAAGGAAAAATAAGTAAGGAAGAAGGGATTTTTTAAAATATATGTATATGAATAAATATAAATCAAAAAACAAAAATTATAGACGTTTACCCATTATGGGATCGGGGGATCTAATTGATTATAAAAATATAAATTTACTAAGTAGATTTATTAGTGACCAAGGGAAAATTTTAGATAGAAAAACAAATAACTTAACCATTGAAACAACAAAGATGGCTTAATAATCGCTATAAAAAAGCTCGCATTTTATCTTCATTAACTGTTTAAAAATAATTAGAAGGATAATAAGTATATAAAAAAAATATAATATTATATTATATCGAGCATAAATCAGTAATCAGTTATTCAAACTATAACCTTAAGGTATTAACTTATCATAATATTTTAAATATTTTTTATTAATTAGTAATCTCATTTAAAATAATATAAAAATATTTTTATTTGATATAGCTATTTGTGCACATATTTTACGATTAATAATTATCTTTTTTGTACAGATTATGCATAAATAAGTTATAACTACTATTGTTTAAAGTTCCTGCATTTAGACCAAGTTATCCATAAACAACGAAAATATATTCTTTTTTTAATATTATTGTGAGAGCATAAACCAAAGCTTTATTTTTTTTTTTGAGTAAACTGTTTTGTTGAAGTCAAACCCAAAAAGGTTGATGCAAAATAAACGATAATGTATTCTACACTTATGAGTTATATAACCTATTTTAAATCTGACCATCTAATTTTATTTTATTTTTAGTATTAAGTTTTATTATTTTTTCCTTCACTGAATGAATGCCAAAACAATTTTTCCAATATATAGTTAATATTACAATGGCTTTTGCAAATATAATATTCCCTACTGCAATCTTTTCCCTAAAAAAAAGGAGAGCGGGTTTACTCGTTTATATGGTTAAATATTTTTAAACAGTGGGGTCCTCTTTTTATACGCCGGATCTTATTCTTTTTTTTATATATATTAAACTTGTATAGCTTATACTATTATATATGATCATCGATTCTAAATTCGAATAAATAAAAATTATATATTCTATAAAGTGACGGCATTCAATATATTAAATCTTTAGAGTTGGCTAAATAGCTAACCCTATAATTCTGTAATTTCATTGTAAATTTGTATTTTTTATTCCGCTTATTAATAAAATTATATTTTTATTAAAGCTAAATAGGGGTTATTTATTATTAAATATAAATTAAAAATCTTTTAATTTGTTTATAACACACTAACCATAAGTTATATAACAGTTAAACAGTTATAAGATTATTAGTAATTAACTTACCGAGTCGCACATACACCCTAATACATGTTCCTCTACGCTGAGGACATCCTATAAGAGCGGGAGATCTGGTGACACTTTTTTAGGCTTTCTTGAATTTAGGCTATAGTTGTTTAATGGTAGGCATAATTATAATACTAAATATTTATTATTATATAATTTGATAATTTAAAAGTAATTTGGTTTATATTCATCTTAACCTAAAGTTTCATTATTTAATATTTTTTATGAAAAATATTAAATTAATATGAATATGAAGGGATTACCCAGTCTTTTATATCAGTTTCTATGGCTACAAGATCAACGATACATAATCTCTAGCTTCTGTTGCTGACATAAAAATATCCCTTTCCATATCTTCAGATATAACCCATAAAGGCTTACCCGTTCTTTGTACATAGACTCGTGTTAGAGTTTCACGAAGTTTTAATATCTCTTCGACTTCCATAATAAAATCCCCTGCTTGTGCTTCGTAAAAAGAACTAACAGGTTGATGAATCATAACCCTGATATTTAGTATTTTAGTTTTAATAAAACAAAAAAAATTAAACATACACCGTACAAGCATATTGGCCTATTCATTTTGCATTGCATACGGCTCTGTAAGTGAATCTATTTTATTAGACCGAATAAGAATTAAATACCCTTTTACATCCTTCCTTTAATTTATAGACGTACTATGATGTTTCTGTTACTTTATTTTTTTATTAAATTATATATATATTTTAACTTAAAATATTTAATTTCGCAATCCCGAAGTTTCTTTAAGTTTCTTTTTTAAAAATCAAAATATAAATATAAAAGACCTTTAATTTGGTAAAGATATATGTGACGCTTTATTTTATTCTTATCTTACACATAAATATTAATATTTATGTGTAAGATAAGAATAAAAATTGTTTCATATTACTATCTACTATATTTTGATATAAAATCATATGTAAAAAAAAATAATTAAAATATATATAACTTATATAAATATCTAATATAATGTTTTATTAAGATATCAAATTTAAGTGCCATGCTATTTTTACTAATTTTTAATTTTATGAAATTATTTATTATTTTTATTTTTTCTCATTAATTTATTAATTTTTTTTTATTTTTTTTTTAAAAGCGAAGGCATTTTTTTTTTAGACTCATTGGCGCCAAGCGTGAGGGAATGCTAAAACGTTTGGTAATTTCTCCTCCAACCAGAACTAAAGATCCCATTGATGCGGCTAATCCAATACATATAGTATTTATATCTGGTGAGATGAATTGCATAGTATCATAAATAGCTATTCCAGGTATTACCCAACCTCCCGCGAGAGTTTATAAATAGATAAATATCTTTAATTTCATCTTCTATACTTAGATAGACCATAAGACCAACAATTTGATTTGATATATCACTATCAATCTCTTGTCCTAAAAAAAGCAATATTTCTCGATAAAGTCGATTGATTAAGGAATTATTATCCTAGCTAAACCATACGTGCACTTTTTAATACATATGGTTTTAATTATTTCATAAGATCTATAAAATGTAAAAAATAATCAAAGTGTAAATTCAAGTATTTTTGGATTATTTTAACATTAGGTTTGACCTAGTCTAAATTATATATAATTATATATTTATATTATTATTTTAATATTTTAACAGCAAAATATAAATAAGAATCCAGTTGAGTTACTTTAGTCTTTAGTAATTTAACAGCTAATTGATGCATTGGTTCATCGACGAGTAAATCAACGATGTATTTTATTGTTCCTTAATAAGGTTTTTCTTTTAGGTTATTATTCTACTCCGTATCGTATTTTATCCGACTTTTATTTACACATATAGAACAAATAAAATAAAAGATAAAGCTAAGGTATAGTAGTTATCATATTTTTCAAGTAATTATTAATTCTATTTACTCTTTTGAACGGAGCCTGAATACTTTTCAAAATTCAAATAAACCATAAATTTTTATCTTTTAATGATAAACAAAGTATTTTTATTTTATTTCACGCTTCAAATAATTTATAAGAATTCATTAATATGAGTCTTTAATGAATAATATTAATCTTGACTTATTAAATCTTTTTTATTTTATGATCAGATTATTTATTTGGTGAAAATTTGAATACTCAATCGGGGAGCTAATGGTTAAATATAAATACCATATGACCATAATAGGTCTTACAAGTCGCACTATATGTCAACCCAAGCTGCATCTTCCTCTCCGGGAATACGAAAAGGTACTCTTGGAACACCAATAGGCATTATGATAAATAAAAGGTGAGCATTCTTACTTTACTTTAAAAAAAGGAAACGTTATTTTGAAAAAAAAAAAAATTTATAAAGATTTTGAAATATAATCTAAGTTCATTTAGTTCGACTTATAAATTATACACGCCTTTTCTTAGGCGGGCGACATCCATTATGTGGAATAGATGTAACATCTCGGACTAATCTCAATAAGATACCATTTTCTACGAATAGTTCTTAATACTGCATCTCTTCCTAAACCCGGACCTTTATCATAACCGCAGCTTGTTGAATACCTAGACCTACTATTTTCTGCATAGCGTTACATGTTGTAATTTGAGCAACATAAGGTGTTTTTTTCTTATCCCTCTAAATCCAGAAGTACCTGCAGAAGTCCAATAAAGAACTTGACCCATAATATCTGACACAGTTACAATAGTATTATTAAAACCTGATTGAATATAAATAACTCCTTTTAATATTCTCGGTTCATTATTACGTGAACTAATATTTTTTATTAATCTAGTTTTTTTCATAATTATATTATTATTCTATTATATATCCTAGTTTTAGTCTTGTTTTAGTATACATAAACAAAGACAGAAATAGTCTAATAGAAAAAATATTTTTTCTATTAGACTATTTCTGTCTCTGTTTATGTCGAAGTTTGTAACAAATAATAAAAAAGTGACCCCGCCTTCGAACCAATCGACATTTTTTCACAAATTTAACGAACAGAAGATTTTATCTTCATTATTAGATTTATAATACTACTTTTAACTTATTTACTCTTTTTATTTTCAATAAATAATCACCAAATATAACATAAAATTTCTCCCCCAATTCTTTTTCGTCTAGCTTCTTTATCTGTCATTAAACCTATAGAAGTAGAAAGAATTACTATTCCTAGTCCTCCTAAAACCCTAGGAATTTTTTGATAATTTGAATATATTTGTAAACCCGGACGACTTATATTTTTAAAATTTATCGTATATTTATTATTCTTCGTTTTATTTCTTAATGTTAAAACTAATAATTTTTTTTTATTATTAATATGATTCTTTTCGAACATCTTTAATAAATCCTTCTTGTAAAAGTATTTTTATAAGGTTATTTGTGATATTAGTAGATGCTATTTTAACTCTTCTTTTATTCGTATCATCAACATTCCTTATAGAAGTTATTATTTTATAAATAATATCCTTACCCATCATGATAAATCCTAATTATTTTATTGATGCTTCCATTATTTATTTATCTAAATGTATCTAATAAATAAAAAAACATAATTTAAATATATAAAAATTAAATATTTGATTTATTTGATTCAAATTTATAAAACGTCGGTGCTAATGAAATTATTTTAGTAAAATTATATTTTCTCAATTCTCGAGGAATTACACCAAAGATTCTAGTACCTTTTGGATTGCCATCTTTATCAATTAAAATTGCCGCATTCTCATCATATCGTATTATCATGCCATTATCTCGTTTAAGTTCTGTGCATGTGCGAACAATAACAGCTCGAATTACTTCTGATCTTTCTAAAGGCATACGAGGCATTGTTTTTTTATTACAGCAACAATAATATTACCAATAAAAGTATACTTAGTTACTAAAATACGAATACACATAACTTCTTGAGCTCCGCTATTATCAGCTACTTTCAAAAGAGTTTTAGGTTGAATCATATTCTTTTGATTTAAATTTCAATAAATATAAAAATATAAGGAAATAACTAGTTATTGTCTGTCCATAAAAAATTATTAATGTTATTTCTATTTCATTATTATTACTATCTTGAAATAGAAATAATGAATTTAGTTTTTATAGGAAGTTTATATGTAGCTATTTTCAGAGCAGTCTTAGCTATAGTTTCTGATACTCCACTCATTTCATAGAGTATTCGTCCTGATTTAATAATAGAAACCCAATATTCAGGGGCTCCTTTGCTTGTACCCATACGTGTTTCTTTAGGTCTTAGAGTAACAGGTTTATCCGGGAATATCCGTACCCATAGTTTTCCCCCACGACGCGTATATCTCGATATTGATCTTCGTCCTGCTTCGATTTGCTTAGCTGTGATCCAAGCAGGTTCAAGGGCTTTTATCGCATATCTACCAAAACAAATACGATTACCTCGGCAAGATATCCCTTTCATTCTACCTCTATGTTGTTTACAAAATCTTATTTTTTGTGGGTTATAGTTGATGGTTATATCATAATACCAGCTCTACTACAGAACCGTACATGAGACTTTAATCTCATACGGCTCCTCACGAATAAATAAAAATTAAAATATTAGAACAGATATAATTTAACCATTTAAAATTATATATATAATATATATATAATTTTCTCACGAATGAACTAAAAATAGAATACAAAATATATATCGATAGTTTCTATAAGTTCGCAGGCGAATATCGTCCTTCCCTTATTTTTAGTTTCGCCATCCTACCCAATGAATCAGTATTAGTTTAATCTTAGTAACAGAAAACTACTTATGGAGTTCACAGGTTATGTCGTTCCTATAGCTTCTTCTTTTTTTTTTAGCACTTTTTGGTTTAGACTTAAGCTATTCAATGGAGCTATCCTCACTAATAATAATTTTTTTTAGTCTTATTTCTTATTTATGGTATAATTTATAATTCTACTCAATTATTATTAATTTTAAGCTCTATTTTCTATAATAGTATTATACTTAGTTTTTTTTTTAGATTATTTATGTTGATAATTATTTATAACATTGTGCTTAATTCATTAATATAAAAAAAATCTTAAGTCATACATTTTAATATTTTATCATATTAAAACATAATAATATTAAATTACTTATTATTATAATTCTAGATATTTATTCTGAATTCTTTCGATCAGCTTTTAATTTTTAAATAGATCCTTTGTCACACTTTATAATCTAAATAATCTAAGATAAGGTTCTTATTTATGAAAATAAATTTAGTTGCTACAACTATACAATGATTAAATCATATAATTACACTTTTATTAGGATCTTTACTTTAAGTAGAAAGTTATAAGTTATTATATACTAAGTTATTATATACTAAGTATACTAACGAGTCACACACTGAGCATAACAATTAAAAATAAAAAGGTTTGACCCAACTTTTATGGAATCTTAGCTGATGATGTATATATATGTATAATCAATATGTGTATAACCAATAAAAATAATTTGTTAAAATTTAAATAATCTCTATAAACTTTGATAAATAAAGAAATTACAAAAAATATGCAAGAGTTCTATTTGTCTCTGCGATTCTAATAATTCTTTCTTTCTCGCGTATGGCATATCCAATACCTTTAGTGGCCTCTATTAATTCAGAACTTAATTTAAGAATCATATTTGTCCCCGATCGTTTTCGGGATGCTCTTAATAACCATTTAATAGCAATAATTTTTCCTTGTTCTAATCCTAAATCAGTAATAACTAGGTTACCTTCGTTTCGTTTGTTTATTTTTACACTTGGATTTAGTATGCATATTGCTTGACGTAAAAAAGCTAGGGGATTTTTTTTTGTATTTTTTTGAATATATTTCAAAGATAGATAGATAATTTTATAAGCCAAATATTTCTTTCCATTTTTCATAATACGAGTCACTAACATGCTAACTAATTTATTATGATAAATTGGATCATTTTTTTTTTTCTGAAACATTTCGGCGTGACATGCGACTTTCGGCTTTTTATAAAAAATAATTTTTTTTTATAAAGGATAAAGAATTACTTATTTTAATCTTTGACCCCATATTGTAGGATGGATTTTAAAATATAATATATTAAAAATTCTAAGAACTCCCTAGAACGCCCTTTTTGATGATCTTTTACTCCGACAGCATCTAGAATTCATCGAATAATGTGATATCTCACGCCGGGTAAATCTTTAACCCTCCCTCCTCCGACTAATACTATAGAATATTCTTTTAAATTATGGCCAATACCAGGGATATAAGCAGTGATAGAAAATCCAGAAGTTAATCGTACTCTGGCTATTTTACGCAAAGCAGAGTTTGGCTTCTTCGGGGTAAGAGTGTAAAGTTTACATATAATATATAAATAGTCACTTTACAAAACTGTACATGAGACTTTAATCTCATACGGCTCCTCTATATATTTACTATCTAACCTTATTATAGCTTCTGATTGAGGTATGTTAATTTACATACTTTTCTTTGTTTAGTTATAAATATTAGTTTATAACTATCATATTTTTGGTGGCTTTTTGCTCCCCTTGATTGTTTAAATATTCTTTAAATGTGATATCTTAATTGTTTAGTTTCATTTAAAATAGCCTAAATTGTGCTTAGATAATTTGTCTAATTATAAGTTTTTTATTTTTCTTGGCTGGGGCCCTAGCATTGTGATACCGATAATATCAGATTTTGAGTTGTTTGTTGAGGTTTCTTCTGGAGAGAAGCTTGGTGTGGCACCCCGCACCCTCCGTGGTCATGTTAATACTAATATTAACATAATCACAAAGAGTACGGTGCTCCAACTGTGGCAAATCCCCAACTTAAGTAGAGTCAGGTATAACCCAACCCGCCTTAAGCAGAAGACTTGTCACTTGAAACTGAGAACATACATCAACATATCAAAATAACGAAAACAGAAAATAGTATAATTAACATCCACATCACAGCATAGTATAGAAAGGTAAATGCAACAGTAACTTAGCTCAAAGTGCTGAAAGTAAATACATCAATATTAATAATTATTATAGATTGGATATTTAAATGAAAGGAAAGAGCTCTCATCCTTACAATAAAAAATAAAATCTAACTAAGTAGCAATAAGAAGATCCTCCTCCTATCCAAGCTTCTCTCCAGCAGAACCACCAATGAACAACTTCAAATCTGACATTTGTCGGTATCACAAATGCTAGGGCCTCGGCCAACAAAAGAAAAATGTTACAGTTAGACAAATTGTCTAAGTGCATTTTGGCTGATTAAATGAACTGAACATTTAAAAATATCACATTATTACTTTAAGCATGCATATAATTTAAGGTGCAATAAGCAACAAAGAACCAGATAGCTATAAATAATATATTTATAACTAAGCGATAATGTATGCAAATACCTACTAAACATGAAGCTGAATAAGGTAAGGCTAAAATGTATAAATAACTGCAAAGTACTGAAAGTAAAACTCATCCTAACATGCTTATGACCATATGAATACATGCTGATTTCATAAAAGAAAGCTACACTGAAATGTGCTAAACTAGATATACAAAACTAGCATTCTAAACATACTAATATATAATGATTACTGAACTAAAATAAATATATAAGTATGCAGAACTAATAAGTAAAAGCCATTGAAGCATGTGGCAAAGTAAGCCAAAATACTAAAATGAAATTAAAGTAAATCCACTAAAGCATGTGGTAAAATAAGCCAAAAATACTAGAACTGAACTGAAGTAAAAGCAAGCCTAAATATAATACTATTATAATAGAAATAGGCCATACAGAGACTCTAAACTAAAAGTTCAACATGTATCTATCCTAGACATTATCAGAGCTAGGTCCGAGTTGAACTTATAGAAAAAGACATGTATCCATCCTTGCCAAGCATAGGGCTAGGTCTGAGTCTATTATATAATAAAATTGGAACTGAGAAGACAGCCTAAGCTAGGATACACCCTACTGAACTGAATATACTAAATGAACTGAAAGAATATTCATATTTTTCAAATACTAACATAGGATACATTATCAATATCCTGAGTTCATCTATTATGTCCAAGGAAAAAGGCTCAATATACAAGGTGTATGGAGCAACAATAATCAACGTAAGCAAGAGACTCAACTATATATATGTAATATCTATCGTTGTCTAATATAATTTGCTCTAACTATTCTGAGAAAAATACAAGTTTAGGATCTCCAATATCCAGCTATCGAGTATAATCCTAGATTCACGACCTTAATGTTAACATTAGAACTTAACAAGTTCTAATTCATAATCAAATGACGACTATAAAAGATTAAAGTAAATAAATTAGCGACTTAATTATTATGTTTTACTCACTTAACCCAAATCTTGATCATATTAATCAAGATTAGAGATTCTGGACTTAACCTCCACACTTGGGGTTCAATTCTTGAATAAGTGCTATCCAAAATAAGGGTCTAAGGTTCACACCCAACCATAATCTATAGGTACAGGATCTTATAAGTTGAAAGATTAAAAACTAAGATCCTAATGAAAAGTTATTCTATTATCATAAGACAAAAATAATCCATTGAGAACATATGAATCTAAGATCTACATCCAATCCATAGAATAATCACATTATTCTATAGGTTGAAATAATCCTACACCCACAAGGAGATTTCAAAAGAATTAGTCAATTAAATCAATTAAGGATCTCCAAGATAATGGCACAACTATATCAAAATGATTAAGAGTCTAAGATCTAAGATCTAAGATCTAAGGTTTGATCACTTAAGCTCTAAACTAAAATGTAGATTTAGGATTTACATAACACTTCTTTTAAAGTTATAGCTCCTGGATGGTCTTAGTAAGGCAATTTGAACTAGAATATAAATGCTAAAATTAATTAAGTTATTCTTCAATAAGGAGTCTAAAATTCTCTTTAAGGCCTTAAGATTCAATTATAGAAATTTTAAGACTTGAAATACTTTGACCAAATTTATTAACTTAAAGTTACAGAAAAGATACGAATGCATAAATTAGAAGCATATTATTAAAATTCTAGGGTTTAAGGGTGATAAACAATATTTTGGTCATAAATAACCAAAATACCCTTCTTAAGGCTAAAATTAAAATTTTAAGATTTAAATATTCAAATTGATTCAAATCAGTTTTAATAACCTTAATATTGGTTAATGAGATGGTTGGAACACTTAACTCAATATTTGACTTCCATATTAACTTAATTAGCACTAATCATATATTAGGGCTAGATTAAGAGATTAAGTAATTTATGGCATATTAGAATGATCCAAGCACATAGGAGAGTTTTAATACTCTTAGAAAAACATTAGGAACTTGGTTCATCAAAATTAGAGGGTTAATTAATGCTTAATTTTACTAATATATGATTAAGATAATTAAGAGGTGATTAATAATTTTAAATCTCTTAAATTACTTATAATGGCTTAAATAGGTTCTCCCTAATCTTATGAGCAATCAAAAACAAAATTATAAATTTTAGCCATTAATTAAATTAATTGTGGATTAATCAAGATCTGAGAAAGATTAGGAAATTTTGGAAAATCCAATAATTGGATCATGAATTTTATTTCATATTATTGTTCTTTGTATTTTCTAGTTCAAATAATATATTGGATCATATCATTTGGACAAGTATAGCCAAAATTATTTAAATAATTTAATCTGAATATCATAATTAATTTAAACCATATGATAATATAAATCAATTAATTAATAGAAGGAATTTAATTCAAAATTCCATAAATAATTCTACGGCCCGAAAATCAAAACTGCGCGGGACGGGGTCTGACCCGGCCCGCCACTGTGCATCATCCCCATGCCTACTACCCGATACCAGGGCACCTTGGGTTAGCTTTAGATGCCCACTTCTCCACGCACAAGCCATGTCGCGCCTAGATCTCGATGGCTACACCATCAGTGGCACTAAATGCGTCGATTGAGCTAGAAACCCCCGTCTGGGATGCAGTGGATTGCCATATGGCTACTCCACTGGAATGCTCTAAGGTGAGGGATTTAGAGTTTAGTGTGAGTAGTAAATTCTCCTCATAGAGACCACCATTTGGCCAGAGCTCGATCCCTACACCATCCTAGTGGTGAGACAGGTCGAAGCCCTCAGGGTATACAGCCTGGAGTGTAGCTAATCGCTGGGTCCATACTCAGACTCAACCATGGCTCGGCCGCTAGCTCGATCGATCAATGAGAGCTAGCTCAAACCCTGGGAGAAATCAAGCTATATTCTTAGGAGGCTAAGGAAGCTAGATGACATTCAGAGGCAAAATCTACGAGCATAAATTGACATGCTAAGCTTACACAGCTTAGTGGGAAGAAGCTGTACATGTAACTAGTATTGCAGGCACGACTGAGAGGAATTGAGGTGAGCTGGAGCTTTCAAAAGATCATAAAAACTTAGCAGGTGGTCTGAACACCAAACACGCACCCTTTATCAGCAGTCTGCAATTCCTGGAATGCCTAGATTCGCCGAGATGACAGGGAGCTCCAAACGACTTCAGCTATACAATTGGGGATTCATAGTGAGCAAAGGGACTCACTGTGATATCCTAAGGATATATATAGGCATTAGGAGGCTCTAGGGGTGGACTATAGAGCTTACGTTAGGCTACCGGTAGGTAGAGAAACTTTCACGGACTAGCCGAGTGCTGCTTTAGCTTCAAGGAGTCACAACATTCGACTCGAACCTCTTCATAATATTCACTCCCTAAAATCTCCTTCGATGGGGATATTACACGAACATAATAGACTATCTCTCGGGAAAGCACATAATTCGCGCATAGGGTGTGCTATCGTGTACTTTCTAATCTATTTTTAGTGCTCAAAGGTGTACGCTGGTTACCCGCTCAAAGGCCACCGGAGGTGGAGAAGAATGGTGGTTTACTGTCGCCAATGAGGAAACTGCTTCTGATTTGGAACTCATAGGTTCTCACGACATGTTTGCCACACACCTTGAGTTATCATCGGTTGAATCGACGATCCTCTTATCAGGTTTCAGCCGCCATAGGAAGCAGTGCATGGCTTAGGCTGAAGAAAAGGCTCGATTTAAATGGTCGAGGGCAATTTTGGGAGACTACTACCGGCAAGAGGTCATGCCCGAGGGTAGAAGAGGAAGAATGGGACTTTTCCCGTACTGCCACGAGGGTTGGAGGGATCTGGTTGTCAAGGGGGGAGGGGCAAACGTGCGAGTGATCGGGAGGAAGATGATGATGAATAGAGCTCGGGGGCTCGGGATCGTCTAATCAATTGACCGTTGGTCTTGGGCTGTCCAGATGGGTTACTTAAATGGAAAACAACGGATCGAGCAATAGCCGTCAGATGTGCGTGATTGATCCGACGCTTAGGATTAGATCTCTTCATGAAATAGATCCCACCATTGGATGGGATGCACTAAGATGCGTGCTAACACATCCATTCGCTGAATCTTATGTGCTGCTGTCGGGACCCCACAATGAATCTATCGCGATCCCAAAAGCAAATCCCATGATTAAATAATATTAATTATTCAATTTAATTAATAATTAAATCATTTAATAATTAATATTAATTTTAATAATTTTTAAATCCAAATTATGACCTAATGAACTCCAAAAAATCCCAAATATTCACCCTTAGCTAATTGGGGCATGAGAATTCAAAAATAAATTTAGATTTTAATTTGAAGATCAAATTAATTTAGCTAATTTTTTAGGGTCCAAATATAGGCAAAAAATACTAAAATATTTAATTGAGCTCCGATTGATTTCAAACTTCTAAGATTATGTTTAAATGACCCATAGAGTCTAGTGAAATCAAAATCAAAGCTTAGTTTAGCTCAATTAATATGAATTTAACTAGGGTAACAACTGCAGTTTTACACTTGGCCAGGAGGAGGACCTTCCTGCCACTATAGCTTAGCTAGTCTTATTTTCAGCAGTGATGATGAGTGTTCATATTTATCTTAAATTCAGTTTGTAATAATTTCATATTCTATATGTATTTATTTTCTGCATTTTTCATATTGAGCTGAGTTATTATTTATACTTTCTTTACTATATTGTGATGTTAATGTTATAGTCTTACTTGTTTTCGCTACTTTGATATTTTGATGCATGATCTTCAGTTTTATGTGATAAGTTTTTTAATTAAGGTAGGTTGGGTTTATACCCAACTCAACTATAATTGGGAGATTTGCCACAGTTGGTGACCGTATCCATCGTAATTATATTAATCTCAGTATTAGCATGACCACAGACGGTACGGGGCTACCACAACACTAAATGCAATCATCTGAATCTAGCTTCAATTATGATCATCTTCCTTCCTTAATAGAAGTAACTAAATGGGAATAGTTATTATCTTTTCCTGGTGATGCTTTGATTTTATCAATTAATGAGCACTCTAAATTCATCTGATACAGAATGACATTTAAAGATAATAACACCTCCAGTTATAACTCCTCCCTTTCCCTAAGTAATGATGGAGTAGAAGTCAATAAGTGCAAGCTGGCTATTTCCTTTCTACTCAAAGCATCGATTACAACATTTGCTTTTTTTGGGTGATAATTTATTGATAATCATAGTCTTTAATCAGTTCCAACCATCTTCATTGTCTTAAATTTATTTCTTTTTGCATGAATATATACTTTAGGCTCTGATGGTTAGTAAAGATTTCACATTTTACTCTATATAGGTAGTGTCTCTAAATCTTAAAATCAAACTATTACAGCTAAATCTAAAATCATGAATTTGATACTTATTTTCATGAACCCTTAATTATCTGGAAGAAAATGCTATAACATAGCCTTCTTGCATAAGCACACAACCCAAACCATTTAGTGAGGCGTCACTATAAATTTTGTAATCCTTTCCTTATGTGGGTAAGACTAAGAGTGGGGCTATCATTAGACACTCCTTAAGCTTCTAGAATGCACTTTTGCATGAAGGTTTCCATATATACAATACACCCTTTTGAGTTAGACAGGTGAGCGGGACAACAATTTGGGTGAAATTCTTTACAAACTTGCAGTAGTAACCTGTTATACACAAGAAACTACAAATTTCAATCACTAAAGTAGGCCGGGGCCATTCTCAAATTGCACTAACTCTATTATAATTAACTGATATTCGTCATTTTTTTAATCATATGGTCTAAGAAGGCCACTGACTATATCCAAAATTCACATTTAAAAAATTTGGCATATAGTTGGTGTTGCCTTAGAAGGTTTTAAATAATTTTAAGGTGTTCTTCATATTCTGTAGTGCTCTTATAATAAATCAGTATATCATCAATGAATACAATGATACATGAATCTAAATATGGCTTTAATATTCATTGCACATTAAGTCCATAAAATAAGACGGGGCATTGGTTAAGCTAAAGGGCATTCCTAAAAACTCATAATGCCATAATGAGTTATGAATATAGATTTAAGAATATCTTTTTCTCTGATATAGAGTTTGTGGTAACCAGATCTTAGATCAATCTTTGAGAATATTGTGGCACCATCTAGTTGATCAAAGAGATCATCAGTTCTAGGTAGTGGGTACCTATTCTTGATAGTTACCTTATTAAGCTCGTGACATTTTGTACATAACCTTATGCTTCCATCTTTCTTTTTGAAAAATAACACTAGAACTCCTTAGGGGAATTGCTAGGTTGGATGAAACCTCTTTCAGATAGCTCTTGAAGTTGCTCCTTAAGTCCATGTAATTTATTTGGTGCTATCATATAAGGTGCTTTAGAGATAGGATTTTTTTTAGGTATTAGTTAAATACTAAACTCTACCTCTCTTAGGGGAGGTAAGTTGGAAAGTTCCTCTAGAAGGACATCCACTTATTTACAAATAATTGGCATTTCATTGAGAGTCGCAGGTTTATTCTTAGCACTTGATAGAACTGTTAAAAACGTAGGATATCCCTTTCTAATCATCTTCTAGACTTTATTTGCAAAAATGATATTGATAATAGCACATCTTTGACCAACGAATGAAAATTTTTTATTACCTTGATGCAAATACACTTTCTTCTTAGCACAATTGATTAATGTTCCATTCAAACTTATTCAATCCATACCCATTAATACATCAAATATAGCAATTGGGAGGATGGTTAATTTAGCTTCCCATAAACTTTGATTTATTTATAGTTCACACATATAATAGTTACTTGTTTCTAAGAAATCTTTTGAGGGCAAGCTTACTTTAAGAGTGTAACACCCCACTATTAGATTAGATATAAAAAATCTAACAACAGGTGTTACGGCAGTACTTAATATTGAGTTAGGGAATTCTAACCCAACATTAAGTACTACCTCAATTTATATGGATCTATTGGTGGAAGGAAATTCAATTATTCTAATTTTAAATTTTCATTATCCATAATATGAAATTATAAATAACATGAAAGTATATTTTACAACATCACAGAATATTTAAGTTATAAGTTTTCAAGAAATAAAATTTACATCCTCACTTAAAGGAATTGAAAGTAAACAAGCTTCCTTATGCAGTTACTTCTCAGGTTTTTTCTTAACTGCAGCACCTGATCCACGCTCCTGATCTACCATATTTTAGTTTTTAAATACGGTATGGCACATCCAAGAAAAGAAGTGATTAGACTTTAAAAGTCTAAGTACATTTTAAAAGTATGATAAATATATTATTAGATGAATATCACATTAACCATTTACAATTTAAAATAAAAGTGGTACAATAAATATGAAAAATAGTAAGGAAGTAAAGTAAGAAAAGTTTCTTATATTACTTAAGAATTTTTATAAATCCTGCAACAAATAGATTGGCATAACATTGAAATATTTGCAACTGAAGAAAATATAAATATGTTCAAATAATTTTGTATGCTAAATAAGAAAAATAGTGTAAGAAATGAAATTGTATTTTTATATAAAATCTTACATTGTATAAAATTTTGAAAGATTTAAAATGCTGTAAAATAATAAACTAAGTAAATTCAGTCTAAAGACTGAATATATAAAGTCATAAAACTATATTCAATCATTCACAATTAATAAAATTATGAGAAATGTAATTTATGATTTATTTATTTTGTATTTTTGTTATGTGGGTGCAGAATAAGTGAGGAGCTGAGTACGTCTACTCAATTTATCTGAAAGTAGGGTTAACTGTAAACACACACATTCTCCCTCAAAAGAATTATGTGGTCTCCGGATACACCAATAGCCTGCCCATACTTAATGACAGTTATACAAAATTCACCATATAAAACTCCTCTATAATATTTTATTAAAGTGTTTATTATATGCACAAAGTTTTAGTATATGATTCAAGGTTTAGGTTCAATGTGTTACAGCACAAAAAATTTATCAAAGTATTGTAAACCAGGTGATGTCCATTTATTTTCTATTTTTAATTATCTATCATAATGTTTTTGGACTAATAAAATCCCTAATTAACTTTAAGAAATATATATATTGAATTAATAAATTTAAGGGTAGTAATTTGTATGATTTCAATTATACAAGAGATTTTTACTAATAAGAATACTATAATTAATGCTTTGCTTCTAAAATTCTAACATTTAATCTCTACTCCTTTAATTTTGTTGGTCCTAGCTCTACTCGAATTATCACTTGAGTTTTTTCCAACCTAGCTCTAATACAAATTACCTACTTTGGTTGTGGGTACCTCTTGAGCCTGTAGGGGCCACTTATAATCATATCTACCTATGGATGGTTCTTGGATCTGTGTGTGAATATTAACAAGAATGTCAGTTACTTAAGTTTGGGAGATTGTAAATACTCACTTAAGTAGTAATAAGTGAAACTATTAAAAATTGAGGCTTCTTTTCATATAACGGTGGAGTTTTTGATAAGAACTCCAAAATTCTTAAAAAATTTTAACGGGTCTTTATTTACTTTTTGCTTTACATTTTAATGGGTCTTTTTTTTGTGTTGTTTGTTTTAAAAAATTTTACTCTTATCTGCTGTGTTATCAGATGATTATATGGTGGAGTATTACTTGGTCCTATTGTTGGTTCTCTGAATTGTGTTGGGCTTTTTTTGAATTACTATTATTCGAGTTGAGTTTGGAAATTTATTAATATTATAAATAACTTTATATATATATATATATATATATATATATATATATATATATCATCATGCTTTTGGTAGTCTATTGGTAGTCTATATGATTGCCGGTTTGATTTTCTGGTGATTGCAAGATTAGTTTGCTGTTCTTGCTAAAGTTTGGTGTGCTTGCAGGCTCCGTTAAGTGGTAGATGTTTCCATTTACTGCTGCTCGTTTCAATTGTTGGATGTATTTACTGCTGATGCTTTTTGTTGACTTACTCTTTAACTATTTTTTGCTTCATTTTACTAAGTAAATTCAAGTATTTTATAGATATATATATTAATCAACATTGTAAAAATTTATTAATATAAGACATAATTTAATAAATTAACTATATTTTTTTTTAATTTAAGGAAATTAAATAAATAATAGCTCCTTTTCTAATGAGCAAAAAATTATAAAAATATAAAAAAATATGTGAAAATACATACTGCAATAAAACTGCCTTAACATAAATATAGCAGAAGAAAGGTTAGCTCCATGTTAGAGAGAACAAACTCCAATAGAGATCTAAAGATTAATTTGAAATTAAATAGAAGCTTAAACTTTCTCAAAATACAATGGGCTAATCAAAATATTATTGCAAAGAATAATTGTACACAAAATTAGTCACTCTGATAAGAACATAATAATATTACAATTAGGAATTCTGACGGACGTTTATTCAAAAAGGGTTCTTGAGAGTTAATGTCGCAGATTATGCTGCATTACCAGAAAGGATTGCCGGCTTCAATCCAGTCTTTTTTATAGTTCATGATATTTTTTGAAAGTGGCTGACGGGAATTCAGCCAATAAACTTCAGAGCGCCAAAATCTGAGGAAAAAAAAAAGAGAGTTTGATAATTTCAAGCCAATTTCTTTATTCATGGCTTCTTAAATTAACTGATTCAATAACTGCGAACTGAAAAATACCTTGGAGGATACAAATTCCAGCTTCAGGAACTCAAACAGTTCATACTCTTTTCCTTCCAATCCTCACATAAGAAACTCTCATCTGATTCGGCTAAAATTGGCAAATGGTTCCCTGCATTTTGCCTTGGCTGCGGGCTTATTACCAGCTTCCGGATTCCCGAACACATTCCAAATTCTTAGAGTCTCATCACCAGCCGCAGTCGCCACCGTGCATCCATTAGGGCTCTGCAATTTCCAAACTCTTGACTCAAAAAATGATTGATCTTTTTTCATTCAAGAAATAAAAACTCTTACCTGAGTCATATAAAGAACTCTAGACGTATGCCCATTGAGCTCAGCAACCTTCGCCATTGATGGATATTTCCACAATGTGAGCTGATTCTGAGTAAAACCATGAGAACTCAGCAGCTCCCGCTCATTTTTGTTCCACAGCAGCCCGCAAACCTGAGAGCCGGTGTCGACAGAATTCAAGCAAGCTCCAGTGACTGTGTTCCAGAACTTGATGCACCTGTCAGTTCCGCCTCCACCGGAAGCAAGCAAATTGTTCTGGAAAGGGCACCAAGCCAGGGCCTTGACTGCTGCATTGTGGCCATCAAATCTATGAAGCCATTGGTTTTGATTTGCAGCTGCTGGGAGCGAAGAGGAAGAGATGGAGGAATCCCAGATATGGAGAAGATTGTCATTTCCACCGCTGGCCAGCTGCTTGCCAGATGCGGACCATTTCAAGCCGCACACTTCTTGCTGGTGGCCTCTGTAAGTATGGAGTTCATGCTTTCTTATCCTCACATCATTGTTCACAATCTTCCCATCCATTCCCCCACTTGTGAGGATGCTGTCATTCCAAGCAAGGCTTCCAACACGAGATTGATGGATTTCTTTCATTGTTCTCAACTGTGACATCATTGATTAACAAAACAAATAGGCTAATCACTATTTTTCCAACTATTTAGCAGTAGTTTAGAATAGAATAGAAACATTTAAACACTTTAGCAGTTAGGATTGGAAACATGTAAACATTTAAACTGATTTGGCACATGATGCAACGGAACAAACAAATGTATATTTGATATATTTGAATAAAATTTCACTTACAAGTCGAGCAGAGTTTGAATCCCACAGTTGAACATGAGAGTTGTTCAATCCAATGGCAATGTGCTGACCATCAGGAGCCCAGCTGACACTGGTAACCGGACCAAGATCTTCATCAACAGTCACAAGCTCAGAAGTCGAGCCTTTAGAAGCATTCCACAAGTACACAGTGCTTCCAAGAGCGATCGAAAGAACGTTTTTGCTTCCCCAATCAAGCAGATTCAAATAGAAATCATCCACCAGATCCGGAGCATCTAATGTCCTCTCCGCTGACTGCCACATTGTAACATTCGACATTCAGCATAATCAAATATATATATATATATATATATATATATGATAATACATATTACATCAGAAAAGGCTTGCCTGAGGAATGTATCTTTTGTTCTTGGCGATCTTGCTTTGGTTGGTAGATGAAGCATCATAAATTGCGGCAAGCATTGAATCGGCGGAAACCGGAATCTTTCGGTTGAATTCCAAAATCCTGGTTCTGTTGTTCAGAAGGGTGTCGGCAAGAAGCTTGCGATAGGCACCTTTTGCAGGAGAAACAACTTCAGCATTCTCTTTTTCCTTTCTCGGTTGCCATAGCAAGTAGCGGGCAACATCAAAATCCATTGCAGATCTATCCGGTATAAACCTGTCTCCCTGATGTTATTTATCATTCGAAAACGTTAAAAGACAAATCTAAGCAGATTGAAATTAACTCAGCAAAAAATCCACCAAAAATACAGATATCTTACGCTTTGCCTGCAGAAAGATGGATTGGAAGTAGTGCGGAGAGAGGGAATGTACACTGTGGATCCAACCCTCGTGAGGGGTTGTCGAGATCTTGATTGAGACTTCTCAACAGATGTCGATAATGAATAATTGAAATTTCCTACATCCATTTGTTAGATCAAAGCAGAAAATAGAACTAGAAATATAAAAAAATAAATAAATAAATAGCGAAACTAACAACGAACAAAGAAACCCTGCAAAAAAATAAAAATCAGTTAAGCGATGAGAACTTGGTCACAATCCTTGTTCTCGAAGCTGCAAAAGAGAATATTCAGTTAACAGAAATCGGAAAAGCCGTGCAGCTAATTATCAGTTTAAGCGATGGACGGAGAGAAGAGAGCGACGCGGATCGAATCAAAAACCCCAAATCGCAGGTCAGACAGAGCATTTAGGGTTTTTGTGAAGAGTGATGAGGGCAGGACGATGATGCTTTAATAGAGAGAAAAATTATATAAAGGGTAAGTTTCTTAAAATAAGTATGAATCGCGTAAAATACAACGGCTCTTTCTTTCATTCTTGTGTAGCCAATACGATTTTAGGGTTTCCTTTTTTAAATTTGCAGGCCGTTAAATTTTAATGTTAATTCAAACTTTACAAGTTTCAACAGCCGTTTAAATTTAAGTCGTATATTAAAAATTTAATATACAATGTTTTTTTTTTTAATTTGAAGGCATTATTAGCAAAAAAAAAAAAAATTTATTTGACTGTTATATGATTTGAATGAAAATTTGGGATAATAAATTATGATCAATTACTGATTTATAATATCATTAATTAAATTGCCTTGCACAAAGATGATACACATAAATCAAGAAATAATTTAAGTAGAAAATCTTAGCTCCCAAATATCTCCCAAAAAGTATAGATGATTAAGATTTAAGATTTAAGAAATATATTTTTATGGGCCCTACAAATAAAAGTGGATTTAATAAAAAAAAATTATTTCACTTAACTCCCTAAATCCTAATCATCAATATATTTTGGGAGATATTTGAGAGTCATATATCAATACTCATCTAAGTATTTGTGAATAATATTATAGTCTAGTTGTTAAGAATTAAGATTTATTATCTCACATCTTACTTCAAATCCTATCAACCATACAATTATTTTATATTTGAAATCATTTAACTTAATAAACATATCATTTAAATGAGACTTTATGATGTTTTTACATCAAAAGTTTTTTTCAAATTTAATTATTATTAAATTAGGTTTATTTTGAGGGTTTGAACAGATAATTAAATAAATAAATTGATGTATTTTATTATTTGTTTCTTTCCATGATCTTCTAAGGTGGCAGGCAATTCCTTCTTCCCAAACCAATGGGTTATAATATCACACTCTACTTTAAGCGAATCTCACTTTTTTCTCTCATTGATGCAGTATTGTTCTCTTAGCCTTTGCATCACACATTGTTTGGCAATGCTAAGCGCCCAAATGCGTGTTGGATCAGATTGAGCCGTTTTTGCATTAAATAACATGTACTATTGGTGCATCAAGGGTGTCCGGGTGCATCAATATGTGCACCTAGATGCATCTATAAAGCCTATATATATATAAACATGTACTATTGGTATGCCAAGGGTGTCTGGGTGCATCAATATGTGCACCTAGATGCATCTACAAAGCCTTTTTTTTCTTGTGTGGTCTGTGAGATTTAAACGCATGACCTGAGATAACAAATCATGAGTCTCAACTACTAGGTTGTAACATCATTCACATCTACAAAGCATATATATAATATTCCTCATTTGAATTTTCATTTTTTATAGGATAATTACTATTATACTAATGGAATCTCATGTGTCCAAGACTTTATTCGAGATAGCTAACACGATATTATACATGTAGTAGATATTAGTGGTGCACTATCTTCTCATTGAAATACAGATTTTATTGTATTTTTTGCAAGAATTGTAATGTAAATTTGCTGCATAAAACTTGCTATTTAGCGATTGTTGAATTGGTTAATGATTTCAGATTTCTACATTGTACAACTAAGAACCTTGTTATGTTTTTTTTAATACCTTACTGAAGTAATTAAATTGATGATACATTTGTATTTTATTCTCATGTTGACATGTTGTTTGTGTTGAAAAAACTACCAGCAAATTATTATAATCATAATTATTCCATCTTTGTAATTGATTGTAAAATTGTGTTGTGGCCTTTTATATGGCTTAATGGTTGCCCTTCGTGTGACAATACAATTTTTAACAAGGAACGAATCAATCGATAAAATTTGTGCTCCCATTTCTTCAGTAAAATCCATATTGTAGAAAATTTTATGCATGTGCAAATAGTGCTGCTAGCGCGTGTGAGAATCATAAGGAAAGTCTTGTTGATTGTTTTTTCAATTAACTTTTGTGAAGTGTAGTTATTGTGCTTGATAGTTAGTTTGGAGGAAGCGTACTCATAAGAGATACATCTAGAGGTATAATCTAGTTGTTAAGAAAATTAGATGATTTTAGCTGTATTATATTGTGGTTAATGAAACATTTTTTTTTTGTAACTTTAAATATGGTTTGTAAGGAGGAAGGCTACAAAGAAAGAAAGAGAAGAGGCACAAATCTAAGGAAGGATAATATAGAGAAGGAGGAGATAAGATAAAGCAAATGTTGGGAAAGCAGTTCTTGTATTGTATACCTAATCCCATTATTTTTTACTCTCTGAACTTGTAAAAGCATCATGAGTATATTGTAAAACATCTGTATCTTCTTTCCTTTATATTTTGTAATGTTAGCCTAAACCCCCCTTTGGGGAGGGTTTGGGGAAGAACATGTGAAAAGTAATAGATCTTGTGCGTGCAAAAATTCTGAGTTTAATGAAATGTAATGTTTTAGAGCTGAATGTTTCTTATTTATTTGAATGAAGAAAATGTATAATTTCAAATGTTATTATTAAAATGAGTTTCATTTCTTAAAAATCTTTATCGTGCTTTTTAATCACTATTGATTTCAAGCATATGCACCTAGAGCGTCAACACCGCGAACGAAGCGACATAAGTTAGCAGAGCATGACTACTTGTGCATAAACTAGAAATATGAAGTTTGATCGCCTGAGCCATGAAGAACAAACATATTAAATCTCTAAGCTCCATAGCTTAATCTTTGACACAAAGATTGAGCATATAGTGAAATGGATGATGTGATATAAGTTTACGTAAGCCATTACTTGCCTCTTTGTTAAGTCAAAGATTAGATGTATGTGAGTAGAGATCTATTTGTTGAGCACCACTGCTCAGTAGTGAGTTATGCAAGAATATTAGAGTGCGATAAGCCGTGAGTCAAGTTACATAAACTCACTGAGCTCTGCTGCTCGTTAACTTTGCTAAGTTAAGAGTAGAAGCATGTGAGCTAATAAATGGAATCAAGATTTTGTGATCACAATACTTAAAATGTGAATTTTGTTGCTTAGACGTAAGGATAAATTTTCATCAATAAAATGATTATAAAGGTGTCTATGTGCTTGATTAGAACCTTTGAGAGTTCATGATAACATTAGATAGGCACTAGATTGAGATTAACACTTAATCATAGCAATTTTTCCCTTGATAAATGTAATATTAATAATTAAAGAGAAAAATAACAAAGATGCAAAATGAAGAGTTCTTATGCACAAACCTATGACAAATTGCATGTTTGAACTCTTACTCTCCCCAATTCTATCCAACTAATCAAAAACCCAAGTTAGGATAATCTAGCATAATCTAAGGACCAAATTAAGCTTATCATCAATTTAAATATTCTTGAAATGAGGTATACTTTAGTAACAAACACACATCTTTCCTAGATGACGATTAATCTTAAAATTTTACCATCACTTATTACTTCATATCATGTACACTTGCATGCAAGCGCAAACACTTCATTTTTATGTCTGCCAAGTTTATGACACCGTTGTCGAGGAACGGTTGCTTGTATTAGACAAACCTCCGATTAAATAGTGATTTGAGCATTTCTTTTCTTCTATTATTTTTAGTTTTTATTCTTATTTTATTTATTTATTTATTTATTTCTATACATGGGGTATCCAAATTTTATTATGATGCACAACAACAATATGAATTGGTGTAGATTATGACGGGGAGCACATTCTAGTTCTGATTATAATACACATAACCCTTTCGCACTTTCTAAAATAAAACTAGTTAACTATATTGATAATGATCACAACATTCAACATTACCTGACATACCCTAAACATGAATATTAGCCACAAAAATTGGATATGAGAACAATCACACTTAGAAAAATCTATAGAATAATTTAGGGCCTAAATGCGAGAGCTTGGAAACTTCTATTAAGGGGAAGATCTCTTAAAGAGAGTTGAGAGGTTTAGGGTATTGCTTATATTATGTTAAAATTTCACATTAAATTCTTGCTCCTAACTACGTGTAGCTATCACAATACGGTTTAGCAGTCTAGTATCATAGTTTTTATTTATGGAAGCTGCTATTGGTGCCCCGGAATCATTAAAATTAATAAATTTAATGTTTAACTCATAATAATTAAGATTCATTAGTCAAAATTGTGATTGAAAATTCATTAAAGATAATAAAATACATGAGAAAAAATATTATGATATATTTGAGAGCATTCAATCATTTTCCTTTATTTATAATTGTGACTTTACTTCTACTTTTAGTTTAATTTGAGGTTCTGATTGGCTCCACTTGCAAAAGTTAGATAAAATATTGATGGTGCAATGTCTTGGATTGAATGGATTATATAATAGTTAAACTACTAAAGTTAGATTAAATTGGTAAAGCCCTTTGATTTGACTTTTTTGTTGCTTTATGCAAAATATATGTGATAAATTATCAGAGTATTTAAATTTTATCGATTACACATTTGTCTATTATATCTCAACAACTTCTAAGAAAAAAATGTCTTAAATTTTTATTACTTAACTAAATTAGTTAAAATAGTTGTAGATAGTGGTGTAACAATATTTAAGTAATACCTACCCACCGTTCGTTTCAATTTGGATCCTATGGCCATGATCAACTCTATAACTCTTTTATTAATTCTAATTTATATGTGCCATCTCTTAAGATCTAATGGCTCTTATTGTTTTTGTAGTTCTCATAGATCCTTATTAATGGATCGAATCTAATGATCCAAAGATTAGAGATCATCCCACTATTTAAACAAAAAATAATTTGATTTAAGTACTTAATATTCTTAGGAAATTTAAATAATTTTAAGAAAAATTAAATATTATGTTATTTTCTCTCATTTTAAATCAAAAAATTATGACATTTTAATAAGAGGTGTATTTGGCAGTGGGAAGACTAAGTATAGATAAATTTATGTGTTTAGACATCAAAATAATTTAAAAAAAAAACTTAATCTTCTAATATTCATTTAGAAAGTTCTTTTATTCCATATGATCACAAATTTGAACCAATGGTTCGTCTTAGTGTGCTTGATTTAATGGAAATGTCATTTAAATTTGTTGCTCAATCAATGAGAAATATTTCAAAATTTTAGCTAGTTTAACTTAATTTGGATTAAGTCTATTTAATCATCTTACCAACATTGGGTTGTTAAACCTAGCTTTTGGATTTAATCCGGAAGCAAGTCGAGATTTTAAGAGATGGAGAATGTCTCAACTGTTTAAACTTTCCTTACAACCCAATGGTTAGCAAATAATCATAGCCATGGAGAGAATAAAGTTGTAGGATCTCTTAAAAGCTTAATCTAATGGCTGAGAAAATTCTAACTAGTAACTTGAATAGTGTTGTCATCCCTGGGGTAAAACCCAAACACCTTATACCTTAAGTAAAGTGAATCCATACATAGAGACCTCTTATCAAGAATTTCTTAATTTTACAAGTTTCTTAAAGTAGAGAGAAACTAATTGATATAAATTGAGGGACATAGAGGTCTAGTTAAGCTGATTCAACCTGAGGTAGTGAGTAAGAATAATGCAAAGTTTTTAGTGACCTAGTGGATCTCATTTCAAATTTCTAATATCTAGGGCATTGCCTTGAGTTCAAAGATGTGCTTAAACATGAATTGGATCATAGCATAGTTGTTAATTTCATAAACCCTTAACTCATCATTAGAAAGATCCATAAGAGCCCTCAAATGGTGCTCCTGCACCCTATATGTGTTGGAAACCCTCCATAGGGCTTTGAGTAGCTAACCACATGGTTTGTTAGTGCCACTACCAATGGCTTGTAAAATTTTCAAATCTGTCCATTAATGGCCAATAATGGATTTTGGTCGTTGGCGAATTGGTCAATATAGACCCTAACTCAGCCACAACCCACTAAATTTAACCTCAATAATTTGTTGAAACAATCCTTCACTCATTTTGAGCTTTAAAATCCATTAAAACTTCCTGGAGTGCTTCCCCTCTTTTCTCGGACTCTACTCTCATTGTATTCTATTTATGATGATCCTCCGGCCACCAACATCCATCAGAGACTACCTTGGCTACCTTAAGAACCCATGAAAGCATCCCTAAGCTTTGAGAGCTATAGACTAGTGGAGCATCAAGTAGAATATAATATGCTTACGAGAAATCCAAGAGGCCTTGATTGTGCAATTGAGATAGCTCAAGCCAACCCAAGTGCAATCAAAGTTGGTCTAAGATCTAGTTAGCTCTTGAAAGCCTAGCTAGACCCTTTGGGAGACTTCTTAGACCATGGTAAGCCCCCTTACACATATGTATTAAAAATATAAATCAATCCCCTTATATTCTAATCAAGAGATTAGGCCATTAATTCTTATTTTAAATTTATTATTGAAAAAATTTTAAACTTAAATTATGTAAACCCCTTGAATCTTATAAGAACCAAATTTTCAAGTCTTATAGACCATTTAAACTTAGAGATTTTGTTTTAAGGATTTGTTTCATGAGCTGCAATGAATGCACATCCTAATTCTTTTATCCATGAAAATACAACACTTTACTTGGAATCATATTAATTAGTAAATAAGTCTATATATATATATATATATATATATATATATATATATATATATATATATATATATATATATATGCATTTTAATATATCAATGGCCAAGAGTATGTGCTAAAGTCATGAAAGATTAAGAAAGGGCAAAGCCAAAGATCCATTCCTATTTGGTAAGACTACATGCATGATCAATAAATCCAATAAATGATTGTATTCCCTTAACGCTCTAGTTTAATTAATATTTGATACATATAAATCTTCTCCATGGAAATACATGCATAAATTCATAACCAATGAATGACTAAAGCATGAGAAGCACTCATTCAATCCCATGAATTTTATTTATGAACCTTACATACATGATGCTTACCATGTGGAGAATGTTTTTATGCTTATGGAAACTAATAAATTAATGAATTATTAAGTATTCTATCCTCTTAATAAGTGAGCATAAATGGTTATGAGAAGATTGTGTGACTAAAATATAGTAAGTTAGGCTTAGTTATGGATGCTATGAGAAAAGACCATTAACTTATTTTAAGAGAAAGGCATGTTTAATCTAACCTTGTTCCTGTGAAGTGGCTCCAGAATGAATCTATGATCAAACCCATGATATTAGATAAATTGAGTTATGTATCTGATTTGTTTCATCTTAGATAACATTTTCAAACTAGATACATTTTATAATTTAAAACTTGATTATTTTTTTCATGGTAGAATAATTTTTATATAGAGAACATGTTGCACTCATAAATCTAAGAAAATCTCAAGAAAAAAAATTAAACAATGCTAAATCTCTTATTTTTGTAAGCTATATAAATAAAGATGGGAAACACTGAATAGTAGTGTGCATATTTTCAAGTCTAAGGAAACATAAATACTTATATCAAGCATGTATGATTATGATCTTGGGACCCCTTAAACCTTATGGTTATGAATTGATTCCATAGTGGTGACTTAAAGCTAAACATTTCACATGTGTATTCAATAACTTGGAAAGTTTGATAAAGTAAATATTCAAAATATTTTAATCCAAATCATAACCTAAGCTAAAGTATCTTACATAGACCTCGTGTTTGACCCGTTCCACGTCATGTCTTAATGAAACCTTAGACTAGTTCATAGGTATATGAGGCTACAAGCTAATTAAGGAATAGACACTTACAAATACTAAAGGGTGGTATGCATAGCAATAGACTTAGGGATGCATGAGTAGACCTTTACTCCAACATGATCCAAGTCATATTCTAATAAGAAATGTATAATTAAGAAACTCATATGCTCTTAAATTAAGAAAGATACACATACCCTTTATAATGAATCCATTTCATAAGCAAGGAAAACCTAATAGTGACCCAAGATTATACAACATTAAAAGTCCATCTTATGAACCCCTTAGATGTTGATATTATAGCATTTAATTAATCTCATGTATGATTTAAGTTGCATTACTATACCCACTTCATAACTATTTCTCATATAAATACTTTTCTTGGAGTAATTGATTCAATACCTTAATGCTTGATGCTTAACCTAAAACCTTATGGACCTAATGATGAATGTATTTTAATATTATATACTTTATTTATAAGCTTATATGAGAACTATGATTTTAGTTCAATATAGGTGGCCTACCTAAACATATGTTTAAATTACTTAGACTAGATTTATATTATCATAATAATATATGCTTAAACATGACCAATTATTGATCAAAATATCATTAAGGTCAAGATTGGTGAGTATTACACCAATCTAAAAATAAAATCATTAAACCATTAAAATGATTGTTTGCCTTATGCCATAAGTAGAATGTGATGACTCTTTTAAATAGAATTAAGTTGAAATCTTAAACATTAAGGCACCTTTTTAGATGATGGTGGAGCTCTTGATAAGAATTCCAACGTTAAGCATTCTCTGGTGGGAGCACTTTTAGGATGGGTGAACCTGCTAAAAAGTTATCTTTTGAGGATAATTATGAGGCTTTTTAGGCCAAAGCAAACAATATTTCGGTGCTTAAGAGGTTGAGCTATTACAAATGGTATCAGAGCAAGCCACAGAAAGTCAGATAGGAGCTAAGGGAAATACAAGGCAAAGTACCACTTTATGTGAGCAGCCTCTTGAACACATGATAGTTAAGGTGCTATATGATTGTTAGTACCTCTTGAGCCTGTATAAGCCACCTCTAGTCCTATTTACCCAATGGATAGTTCTTGGACTCGTGTATAAATATTGATGAGGATATCAATTATTTATTAGAGAGATTGTGATGATTATATTAAATAGCATTAAGTTGAACTCTTAAACAGCAATGTATCTTTTCAAATAATGGTGGAGTTCTTGATAAGAACTTCAAAGTTAAGCATGCTTAGGTGGGAGCACTCCCGAGATGGGTGACCTAGGAAATTATCTTCTGAGAACAAAATTGTGAGACCTTTTAGGCCAAAGAGGACAATACCTTAGTACTTTAAAATTTTTAATTGTTACATAGAAAGACCCCATAGAAGTTCTTAAGAATAGTAAATATGTTCTCACTTGGAAACTCCATGTCTTAAGCTAAACAAGTGTAACTTCCCACTGACTTATACTAACAAAATATTAAATTATAATTTTAAGAAATATTGATTAGATATACTTGACCATTTGTGTTAATTAGAATAATGAACTCTAAATCAAACCCCAAGAACTCATGCTTGACTTGTTGGGATTGGATGCTTATGAAACTTAATATTTTGTTATATTTATGGAGCCTTAAGTGCATCTTGAGGAGGTGGGCCAATATGATGATCACTATAACACATAAGATGACACCTTAATGCAAGTGGAATCCACAATGATGGTGAAGATTTCAAGTGCATTTTGGACAAGTCACAGGGCATTTGAATTGTCCTTGAGAATGTCACAAATAAACTAGAAGTTAAACAGATGCAAAATAGGACCAAAATTGGCTCTAGAAGCTTAGCTAATTTTTGTTAGATGCTTGGATGCACCCAAGCACCCATCTCAACCATAAGAATTGAGGATAGGGAGCTTTGGAGTGCTCAGGAACCCAATGGAATCATCTATACATAATGTAGGGTGCTTGGGTGCACCCAAGTACCCATTTTAGCTATTAGAACAATGGGGACAATGTCTGGGCGTGTCCAAGATCTAAGCAAAGCTTAAATTTATCTTTAAAATTTTCAAATGATGGTGGGTATTTTATAGGATCTTAGGACACATCTTGGCACGCATATGGATGTGCTTAGGTGCCTATGTCATCATATAGATAGTATGGGGCATTTAATGAGAATTTTACATATATTTATCTAATTTTTTGCTTAGGCTACAGACTTTAAAGAGGGATATCCAATTTGCAATGGATTTATAGCTCAAGTATATTGCTATTAATTCCCATGTTAACTAATAATCAGAAGTGTGTGATATAAAACTTGTCCAATTAGGAGATTATCATTATGCTTTTATGGGTAATGACTTGAACCAATCAAGCATTCTCTATGATTGTGATGGCAAAAAGTTTACACTTAATTACATTTCCTGTATTGAATAGTGATGATTGAAGTCTTAGAATGGTCCATGTTGTCACTCGGAGTCATAATGCTTCTGTAAAATTCAAAGCTTAATGGCTTAATCCCTAAGGAATAATGGCTATATAAAATTCTTAGCACCATAATGAGTGCATGGAAATATATTTAATGCTCATCTTCTCAACAAATGTATGATAATTGCACAATACTCGAGTTATTCTTAAGGAACGATCATCAACTCATCTAAGTATTGCTGAGAAGGTGTAGTGCCATCAACTAATTCTCTCACTAGGTACATTTTTTTAAGAGCTTCTGATCGATTTAGTGGGTTAGCTAGAATAGTCGAATGGTTTTTAAGGAGTAAGATTAGTCAAAATAATTGGAGCAATGACAAGAGCATCATTGCTAGCTTTTATAATGTTGTGACCCCAAATTGAGGAACCATATTAATCAACTACAATGAGGTTATGTGCTTCGAGTGTTCTGAGAGGGCTCTCCCAAAAAAAATGAGTCTAAGATGTTAGGCCTCGATATAGCTTCATTGTTATTTAAGGGCCTAAGTCAAGGTGGTCATGTTCTCTAGTAATTATTGAGGAAGGCCACTGGAGGGATAATTGAAGTGGAATGAGTGTTAATAGTTGTAGGAATATTTTACTATTTATTTGGACTTGGAGGAAAATTTTGGTTTTTGGAATGCCCCATAAATACTTATCCAACATATTTGAGTAAAATTTAGTAGTTCAATAAGGACAATTAAAAAGAGTTTATTTTCAATTAAATTCCTCAAACAATGGCCAATAATAGTAAGGAAAAATTAAAAGAATATAAAAAAGAAAGAAAAAAAGAACACTCAGTTTACGATAGTCAACTCAAGAATTAGTCATGGCAACATTATATTTTGTGGATTACAAATTGTGAAGTTATTTTAAAGACTACACTACAAAGAAGAAAGAGAAAGAAACTCTTGGATTCTACTCTTAATTGCAATAGAGCTTCTCCAACAGAAAATTTAATGTCAAGTTTTCAAGAAGAGTTGGATAGAAGCATGTTATTTATAGATGGAAACGTAGTTACAAAACGACCCTTGACTTATTAAAATGCTATTGGAGAAGTACAAGCAATACTATAGTATTTTAATGGTGCAAAATGGTTTTTATTCTAGTATCTATTAATTATGAAATTTATATTTAGAAGCTTTTATTAATATTCTATATTAATAAAATTCAATATTTACAAACTAAATAAATGAAAGAAAAATAACAATGCATATTACTTACTATACGAATATGGTCACAAATAAATTTGCTAGCTTTTACTTGCACTAATTCACAAAGAAAATATTTGAAACATAATTTTTTTTCCAAACAAATAGCCTAAAATATATCACAAAATTAAAACAAAATAACAATTGAGCTCTATCTATTTTATGCTTATTTGCATTGTTTATTGAACTATTAAATACTAAAATTAATGCATATTGATTCATGACAACATTACAATATTTCCTTGTTCAAAATAATCATTTTAAAATAGCTAACAATATAAATTTAGCATCTAAAGCATTATGAAAAAAGGTAAAATTCAAATAAGTAAATGTGTCTAATAAAAATTAAATCATGATAACAAATAATAATTATTCAGAACCATAATCAATAACCCCATTTATCAATTTTTCTTGTAGAAAAATATCATTTATTCAGCCAAACTTTATAAATTGAATGTGAATGATTGATTACATGATGTATAAATACACATAAGGCAAAAGCACAGTAATATCAGAAGCAACAAATGAAGCTCCCCAGAGTTCGAACAGAGCCGGCTAGTTTATACAGCCAAATCACAATATACAAAATGCGTGCGTGCGCGCGCACCCGTGCGTATGTAACTATAAAATGAAAAACCGCTCCAGGCAGTTCAAAATCAATGAGGTTCGGCAGAAGGATTGGTGAGCAGCTCAAGCGATTGACGAAGAAAATCGACGGCGACGGCCACGTCGTCGAAGGCCAGTGCTCCAACAGCGAATTTGGCGGCCTTGTGAGCCTCCGCGATCTTCTCTGCGGGAGGCTGATAATTGCTGTCATACTTGTATCCGGCAGCCGGCGGCGATGATGCCGAAGATCCTGCCTGATTTCCGTTGACATTCCCGTACTGTGCTGCGTAGCTCGAGAGGGAATGATGCTGAGTCGGCACTGTAGGAAAAGTGCTTTCTTGAAAGCTGGGGTAAGACTGGAAGTTTGGGTAAGAGTAGGGGTTCTCAGTTGGGTGATGGCTTTGTCCAACAAATGCTTGCTGCTGCTGCTCGTAGGAAGCATATGATTGCTGGAGGTAGTTATGAGGGTAAGACTGCGGGTAGTCGCCGGCGGCAAAATCTCCGGCGGAGTAAGGGGGCGGCAAGGAAGCAGCGCGAGGACTGATTTTAGTAGATGGAACATTGGCTCCGGAGTAGCTGATGCTCTCATTATGCCCCATGTCCTGAGGATGAATTATGTAATTATATAAATCTGAGAAGAAGAGAATGCATGCAGATGGCTTTGCCTTGTAGTAAATTAGTAATGAAAAACTTTGTGCGTGCGTACAGGCTGATGAGAAGCGCTGGCTCCGGCGTAGTTGACACTGTCACTCTTTATTTCCTAGAGATTGAAAGGCACAACAAGTAATGAAAATAATAAAATATTTTGGCTGAATTAACAGAATAATCAACGGAGAATTTTTTAAGAAAATACTTTCTTTTAATATTTTTCATCATTGATCACTTTATTTTTTTAATGAATCAAAATTTAAACACAAAAAAAAAGTAAAAATTTGTGTCATTAACACTACAAATGTGCACCTTTGAAATCAAGTAATGGGTGAAAAAAATTGTAAGAAAATGGTTGCATACATTGCAGTCAAATATTTATACTGTAAATATCCAACACTCAAATTTTAACATCATTTCACCTATCTTTAAATTTTTCTAATAAGAAAAGATGTGAAATATAGTGCACTTTGAAATGAGGAGATGTAGTACTTTTTTTAATAAATAATAAAGAGTATTGAACATGCATATTACAAAAGAGAAGCACTGTCCCAACAAATCAAACACAAGTTTAACCATGATTAAAAAGATAGAAAGAGAGATATGTTTTGACCGTATTAAAAAATATATTTCATCAATCTTCATTTTACACATTATTGTTACCTCTTTAAGATTCGCATATATTTGATTATTGATTTATGCAGGTGAACTCATAAAATCTCGGTTGAGTAAAAATTCCCAAGGAAAAATACTTTTTTTTCCTTAAAAGAGATACTAAGTTAGCACGCGACCGTGCACGCGCACACACATATATACAAGCTCAAGTTTTCTAATGTAAATAACAAAAAATTGTGCTATGTAGGAAAACATCACTATAAATAATGACCTTATGTGGAGGCTGAGATGGATCATTGGTACCATTGTAGTTAAGACTCCCACTTCCAAGATCCTATGGATGAAAAATTAACATTCTTTCAGTATTTTATAAGCGTTTCCAAGAAAAGAAAAAAAAAAAGAATAGCCTTTGCACATTTGTCACATGAAATTGCTGTTCTGATTTTTGTTCAGTTGATGATCCGCCTGAAAATTTGGTTTGGATGCTTTCGTTTAAATCCACAACCTGCAGAAGCATTACTAAAAATAAATAAGTTTTGCAGAATTACCGATGGCTTATATATTAAGACATGATATCCTAACGTAACTTTAAAGCTTGCTCTGGGGTTCAGACAATAGAGACAAACTGCTTCTTGATAATTTTATAAGCAGTTGCAACCGTCTCAAATTACCTTCAAAAGTTAGAGATTAATTTACTTAACCAATTCAATCTATAAACTTGCATAAGTATAACAACCACCATTATATAAGCTATTTTCTAATTTAATTCAAGTTTTATAATTTTATGCATTATTATAGCTTCTTAAATCCCTAACTTGAAAGTATCTTTATATAATCTTTCTATACCATCAATTAGACTCGTGTCAAATCATAAGCCGGTTTTAGTAAAAAAAACATATCTTTAAGAACAACAAAAACAATGCAAAGAATTTCCATTATGTTTTGTACTTTTCTTTAATCATGTCAGTCATCTTTTATAAATCTTAGCACCAGGTAAAACTGAATCTACAATAATGACATGATCTATCACAATATTTCGCTCCATTAGCATCTCAATATTCTTCTTATTATACTGAAAAATTCTTTGTAAGATAATCTCTGCTGACAATATGTCCTGGTTTTCTAAACATTATTGATCTAAAACTACACACTCAGAGTTGGTTTTCTCAAACGAGAACCAATTTCCCAGATGAAAATATTCCCAAATGGCTGAATTATGAGACGGAACGAATGAACTATTCGGAAGATAGTAATTTGATTAGAATTAACATTTTATGACAAAAATGTTCATGCGTGATCAGCCCCAAACCCAGCACACATTAGAAGCTTATTTAAAGCGACACAACTGTTCCGTGAATAGTTACAACTTTTTTTTAAAAGAAGTTGAGCCCCAAACAGGAAAATATGTGTCTCTAGTGGTATTTGAACTCTTAACATGCCAAAAGGTTAAATACAAGGCTTCAACTACGGAGTCACAACACCATCCACATTACAACTTTTCATCTATGCCTTTCCAAGGAGGGGTGCATTTCTACAGCAAGTATAGACTAGGAATTTATCCCACAAACCTCTATAAAGGCTAAATTATTGTCAATTACATCGCCGACTCAGCCACTCCCAACCCAAATGTGTCGGAAAATGTTGAATCAGACAAAAATGCCAAGTCTTAGTTTATGTTTACAAATAGAACGTCTGGGATACAGAATGCTATGGTAGAAATATTCTTAATATCCTAAAAAATATAGTCATCTAGTCCTCTATTACTAAGAAAACATAATCATCTGGTCCTCTATTACAATCACTAACAATCAAGCTAATAAAGGCATTATTAAGCAAATCATAGTTGCAGAACGGATTAAGAAATTCACATTTAGAGGTGTTTGTCAATTCACAACTTGCATTTAATCAAGTTTTGCAACTTATGAGATGAGTGAAATAAAAAAATTGCAGATTTTCCTAAAAAAAAGTATGGCAACCCTGTGAATCAAGCATTTCCTGGCCACATATTTGGGTAAAAAATATGCACAATTTAACCCAATCATGCAATGGTAATTGGTATGATGATTTGTTTAACTACTTAAAAGAAGGAACTCATCCTATAAATAAATCAAAGACAGATTTCCATACAGTTGGTTCAAGAGATATTTCAAATATAAAAATATGATCTACTATAGATCCTATGAAAGGATGAGTTTGAGGCTTCTAAAATAAAACAAAGCTAGACACATAAAACGAACAAAATTCTGGGGATGTGGAAGTCATTCAGCTGAGGAGAACTTGGCCAGAAATATTTTAAGACAAGTATATTTTTGACATACAATTAAAAGAGATGCACTATAAGTGGCAAGGCATTGAAGAGCTGTCAAAGTTACCAGGAAGCCATTTTACCCGACTTGATTAATTCTATCTTCATGACCCCTCGCATTATGGAGGATGAATTTTTTTCAGCCATTTCCTCTTGCATCGAGCAAATGAGAATCAATTTATTCTTGGTTGATTATTTCATTAAATGACTACAACAATAGCCTTGGCCACGACTACTACCAACTCAATTATTAAATTCATCAGAGAACAAGTTTTTCTTAAATTTGGCGTACCTGCTACAATAATAACAAATAACGGACCTCTGTTTGCTTTAAGAAAATTACATGAATTTTTGAATAAAAATGACAATTAAAGTTTGTGCCTAATTATCATCCCCAAATAGAGCCGACTTCGAGTCGAATTCGAGCCGAGTCAGCCCAAACTCGAGCTCAAAATTTTCGAGTAGAGTCTGACTCGAACTCGTTCGAGTTTGAGTTTGAGTCGAGTTCGAGTTCGAGTCGAGTTTGAGTCATTTCGAGCCATTTCAAGTCAAGCCGTTGACTCAAACTAGATTAGAAAATTTTGAGTCGAGTTCGAGTCGAGTCAAAATATTTCGAGTTCGATTTTGAATTTTGAGTTTCAGATCAAATTGCCAACCATATCCCCAGCCTAATGGTTATTATCCAATTACTCCAAAAAGAATTAGATGACTAGGGGAAAGTTAAGCAAATGACTTGTCCAATGTACTATAGGTCTATATGTCCATTCCAAGCATATCAACAAAAGAAAATCATCTTTGGGTTTTGGTGCCTGAGGTGGTGACTCCCCTATACTACAAAATCATTCTCTTATTATCATTGTTACTATGAATAAAGATGTTCAACTCACCAACCGACTCAAAATAAATAAATCAATTAGAATGAAGGGTTGAGACTTTCTATCTTCCAATAGAATAAAGAAAAAGAAAAAATGCTCTTTGACTACCTAAATAGAAAATTTAAGACCAATTATTTTAAACCTTGACTTGGCTTTGAAAAAGCCAAATTATAAGAAATTCATCCCATAACAAATTTTCCTAAGCTAGGATGAGCCGTTAATTATTTTCTCAATCGATCGAGCAATATCTACCAACTTAGAACCTGTGATGATGATGAACTCTCCAGAGCCTTTAATTCCACTAATTTAAAAATGTTGTATCCTTGACCTTTCAAAGATAAGAATTAAATGGCAGGAATAATTAGGGACATTCCCTTTTATCTCCAATGTCAATCCAATCTTAAGGATCAACGCCTTGCCACTTTGAAGAGATGAACTTCATGATTATTACTAAATTGGTATAAAGCACTCTTTTATGTTATTTGAACATTTTATTCATTTATAACGAATTATTATTATTAATCTGACCAAGAGCTTAATCAATCAACGGTATTATTTATTGTTTTGCTCACATTCTTGAGTTCAAATCTCTTTATTTTTGGATACAAGGTTTACAAGAGAATGTCTAATCCAAGTACCTCTTGAGCAAGGTTCTCTTGTGGAAATGATTGGATCAAAGATATACTTTGGGACTTATTATTTGATGATTAGACAAGCTTTAGAAGCTTTAAAAGGCATTTGGAAGGGTTTCAGACCAACCAAAGGCGGACACAAAACAATTCCAGGACAATCTGCTTTTGGGCCGGAACTTGGGGCCCCAATGTTTTTAAGTCGTTTTGGATGAGGGGAAGGCGCTTGAGCAATTGACACATTGTTTGGAGGCCCTTAAGGAGCTGAAAATCCAAATGGCAGCGCAAGGCAGATGTGAAAACTGTATTTTTTTCTCGTAAAATGCTTAAATTCGTTTAAGTGATTTATGGTTAATTTATGGCCCTAACATATATTCCTAGGAGATCTTAGAGTTGAGGTTTGTGTTGTAATAACAATCTTCATTTTGGGGGTGCTATTATTTTTGTTTTGAAACAGCCATAGGTAAAGATAGAGAACCCTAAGAAGCTTGTATCATCCTCTTTTCTTCCATTTAGTGGAATCTTCTCCCCTCGTCCTTGTGGACGTAAATGATTTTCACCAAATCAATAAATATTTGCATTTTGTGTTGTACTTGTGTGAATCTGCATTTGTAATTGTATTTTCAAACTACGACAATCTTAACACCTCTAGGGATTCTACAGTAAAGGCATCTCCTCCCAGACGAGGCTTGATTGCAGAACAAGGTCAGCCTCTCAAACTGATGAGTCGGGGAGGTTCTCGATATCATCTTCTTGTCTTATAGTCAGTAATCTAAGAAGATGCGGATAAGGGTACGCAATTCTTGTAAGGAATACTTGCATATGGATTCTTGAGAAACCTGTACCTCAGCATCATAATACTTATTATCATTGGATTCGACGGAGTTCACAATGTGGGATTCCGAAGACTCGAAATTACTTGACTCTTCAGCTGCCCGAAATAATAAAAATCAAGGAAAGGTGTTGGCTAAATTCTGTTTTGACAATAAGGCCAATTAGCATCATGAATCTAGAACTTAAACAAAAATGGGAATTCTTGCTTTCCTCTTTTTCTGAAGATGAACCACCTGATCAAATGTTTCTATATCAATGTTTTGGATTTGAAAAAAATGAATAAAATGGCAAGTAGAACAGAAGCCTCTCCCTTTACCTCCTCATCCTACTTAGCCTCTACCCGTTGTTACAGCAAACTTTTGTTTTAAGTCGCAAAGTACTCGCTCGCTCTCCTCCTCCCTCTTGGCTACCTTGCTAAGATAGGTGGCAAATCCAATTGAGATAGAATGCTCGTTTCTTCTTTGATACATATTAAATTAAAAAATTTAATTAAGCTTTTTATTAGATATGGAATCCAAGCCTGCTAGGTAAGTTGCAGGCCCTTATCCAAATTGAATTTTTTTTTCTTCGGTAAGGTTTGGGAGCTATATGATTTCTAGATGGTTCCTTCCATCCACAAGATGAAGCTCTACCGTTGGATTGGAAATACATTTATATAACCAACAAAAACATTGACTTCAATCTCGTCATAAAGAAATCAATTTTTAATGGGCAGAAGTTGTGATGAGCAGTTGTTAATCTTAAATTCAAATGGGCAGAAGTTGAGCCCAAGGTTGGCCAGATTCCTCCAACTTATTTAGCTTTGTATCATGTACCATGATGTAAGGAGGAATTAGACAAGCTGGGAAGCTTAAAAGGGAACGTGTCCCTGATGGTGCAAAACATATCATTCTTCCAAACTTCTCGTAATACATTTTTAACCCTCCAAGCAGGGAGAAGCCAAGAAGATCTATGCATTTGGAAAGAAAAGAATTTGGATAAAGGATGTAGTGTTTAAGCACTTTCTGAATAGAAGATATGGTACTAGTCTTCTTAAGGAAAAATATCTTGGAAGAAAAGTTTGTTTCAAAATTTCAATTAAATGAAAGTTGCACAACTATAAGAGTAAATAATATATTGCCCAGTTTTCAATTTTAAAGATAGAAAAATTGATTTAATAATTTACTAGAACTACTTGGGCAATGATTTGTCAAATCAACTTCACTGTTAATTCCCAATGTCCCAAAAAAGCTGAGAAAGAAGGGGTATGGTTTTATCGAGTAACATTGTTTTGAATCATAGTCGTTGTGTACGCACGAGTAGAAAAAGATAAATATTTTTGAGTTACAGCCCGAGAAGAAATGCTTCCATTTCAAAGGCTCTCTTGAAATTAACCATGTTTCAATCAATAAAATTTCCTAACTCATCTCAACAGATTAAGAACATTTTGTATTTGAATCAACTCATAAACTTTTAAGCCCAAAAATAACAAGAAATAAAAGAACTTGTACAAATGAAATTGCTTTCTATTGTTCAAAACAGGCATATTACAAAATCGATATTCTTTACCTAAGAATAAAGCAAAATGAAACGTGACATGGGAAAAACTTTACAATTTAGTTTGCTAGTACTTAGTCAGGATCTTGTCTCCTAAAAAATTTGGAGAATATATTTCCCAACAATCATCCATGATCATCCTAATCATCCCTTCTTCATACTCTTGTATCATTTCTGGAATGAAATCCCTGGCCTCGAGGTTAGAAAGATTGAATTTTTCTTCTGCACTTCAAATCCTTTTTTCTAAGTTTTCAACATGGCATTGTACGTTTAAGCCTCAAAATGCTTCTCCTGTTTACAAAGCTCAAAGGCAGTATAAGAATTGTATTGTAACATATCATAAATATCATTTATCTGGCAGAAGTTGTCATATTTTACGGGCATTTCTTAAATTTAGTCCAGTTGCTTTCTGCATCATAACTAGCATCATCTTGTAGCATAAATAATTTGGATCGGATGTTCTCACACAGGCCAAAAACATTTCAATAAACTTTTCATGTCCTAATTTATTTGGGACATGGTGTTGGATTTTCTTAACTGCATCATTTGCATCTCTTTCCATATTAATTACCTTTTGTTCAAATCATTGATCTGTTAATCTCTGGGTGTTTCCCAGAAACTATATTAGCAACCGCTTCAACAAAGTGCATCCATGATCACGTGTAATAGAAAAATTCAAGGACTCACAAGTTTCATTTGAAATTCATTTTCTCATAATCAAAGATAAATTACCTTCTGGCCCTAACCTGCCACGATTGAATCGAAAAAAAAAAAAAAGGAGGAACATGACTTTGAATATTAATTTTAGCGGCTCAGTTTTCCATTTCTTCAAAATTGGCATTGTCTAACTCCTTAAACTGGGAAACATCAATGTCCTTAATGTAAATAGGGTTCTCAGAATTATATTCTGACTGATCCATTGGGGAAAAATGATTTGTTCCCCGATTCAATGCTTCCTCTCTCTTCAGTGCTAACAACTATGGAATGGTTGATTTCTATGTTTCCCCAATAACGCGATCAAGAAGTAAATGCAAGGATCTTTTTGGTTGTTTTCCTTTGCATCAGCATTCGTGGGGTTAATTTCTTCATCCAACTACTATTACACCTCCACGCCTATTCATCTTAATTATGAGATCAAAATTATGAGCTATTTCAAGAGGCAGGGTCGAGTATTAGAGAGACAATATTGTTTTCCAGGCCTTCATGTATAACTGTTTATGTAAGAATTTGGGCAGATGATAACAATGGGATTTAGGTGTGGTTGAATTCTATTTTTTAACTAATAATGTGTCCGAGAAGGAAAAGCAAGACTTCATGATCTTTCTAATTATTTTTTCTCATCAACATTTGTGGTGGCGGTTTCGTCATTCAAAGTATTTTGGGGAAAGTGGATGCTACTATTGCTCGACACCAGTTCATCTTATTTTATGAGATCAAAATTGAGCCTTTTCAAAAGGCAGGGTTGAAAGATTTCCTATTAGAGAGACAATATTGTCTTCTGAGCCTTCATGCACAACCGTTTCAGTAAGAATTTAGGCAGATATAACAATGGGGCCACAGATAACCTAATCATGCAAAAGCACAGACCTTGCCATCTTTTTGCCCGTTTTGCAATTTCCATCTAAGGATCGCTACCGCAACTGTAGTAATCCAAAGTAAGAACCTTGGAGAGTGCACAATGGAACATTAAGCGATTTGTGAGAAACCTTGAATTCTACAACCAGGAAGATTTAGGCACTTAATTTTTAAGGGGAAGATGTTAAACACAAAAATCTTTTTAAATTAATCTCCATCATCCACATATCCCAATTTTCTAAATGGTCTTGATCTAAAACAATGTTTATTTGGGACTGGTTTTCTCAAGCTGGTATAACTTTCCCAATTGAAAACATTCCTGATTGCCAGAATTATGAGACAAGAACAAATGAATGGATTGGGAGTTAATAATTTGATTAGGACTAACCTTTATGGCAGGAATGATTGTGCATGGTCAAATCTTGGCAACATATGTTAGAAGTCATATTTAAAGTGATGCAACATTCTTGGATGGTTACAACTTTTCAATTATGCTCCTTCGAGGAGACAGGACTTTCTACAGTAACAGCCAAAATTCACAATCAGGATATAAAAAGCCTCTTTTTAAAAAAAAGGGAGTTTCATCAGCAACTTTTTTTTCTTTTCTATTTCATTTCTTCCTGTGTTTCCTAAGAAAATGAGGAACAAACTCATTCTCACATTCTTTACCTCTTCACTGAATTGTAAGCAAAAGAAGAAAAAAATTACTTGCGTTTTTGCACCCTAGAACGTTTATCTTGATAGTGGAAACCATAAGAAATATCAGTGGACGTAGGCCTAAAAGGTTGAATCACCATAAATTTTAGTGCCTTTCTCTCTACATATGATTCTCTCATTTCTATTGATTGTGTGAAAATACAATCCTTTTATAAGAAAAACTGAACTCATTACTCATTCAATTAGAGTTATTTATCAAAATCATACATTGACTCTTGCAAAATATTCAAAATAACTGTTAACTCTTGTAAATATTTGTTTTTGTACATGGACTCTTGTTAAATGGTTTATTTTGGCCAAAATCGTTAACTTTCCGTTACATCCCGTTTAATCAGTAAAAAAAATTAGAGGCATTTTCGTCCGCTGTTTTCCCAATTTTTATTCAATCTTACCGTGCATTTTTCCCTTCCCTTCCCATTCATGTGCTTTCTTCTAGGTTTCTTGTGCGATGTGCTTGTCGACACCTCTCGGTCTCTCCTGCCTTGCCGACGCCGACACCTCTCCATCTCCGTCTCTCCTGCCTCGTTGACTCCTCTCCGTCTCCGCTGACGTTGATTGGGAGTCTAGACGCCTCTCTTCTCGTCTCCTTCTCTCTGACTTCTGCGCGGCTCCGCCTAGGCTTCTTCGCGGCTTCGACGTCTTCGCTCCGACAGTTTAAGGGATCCTTGAAGAATAATATATCCCACAAAAAATGGATCGTCAAATCTTTAAAATAAATAGAAGAACATCCACCCTCTAGAATAATGAAATGAAATTACATTAATGAAGTACAAAACTTAAATTTTATGAGTAATCTTTTGATAGGAATTTACAAGAGTTTAGGGATACTTTAAGAAAATTTATTATGCATAAATAATTAAATCTAAAAATTTTTTTATTTAAAATTAAACTCAAAAGTTTCAATTATTTAGGCATAATTTTTTTAAGGCCCATAAATTAAACCCGCAAAAAAATTAAAACCGCAAATACTAAAAAATTTATTTAATAATTAAACCTGTAAATTAAATCCAAAAATTTTTTATTTAAAATTAAAGCAGAAAATTTCAATTATTTACACAATTTTTTTTAAGACTAAAAAATTAAACCTACAAAAACATTTAGCCCGCAAACGTGTAGAAACTTTTTTCCATTAAATTTCAATTATTTATACGCATAGATGAAAAATTAAATCCGAAATTTGTTAATTCCACATTTGCCCCTATATGAAACGGTTTGATAACGAAAATTAAGAATTAATGTACCAATAAAATCATTTAACAAGTCTATATACCAAAACAAATATTTACAAGAGTTAACAGCCATTTTGAATACTTTGCAAGAGTCGATGTATGATCTTGATAAATAACTCCATTCAATTATTTATTACCATCTTATTTTTTAAGGTTACATTAACAAGATTTCTTAAGTTGTAACTTCTTAATGTATACCAACAATATATTTGGAAGTTGTAATTAAGATTTTAGTATTGACACCCTTTAAGAAGACACTTTAGTATTAGAAATATTGCTGTCCACTCTCTCTCAAGTTGTCAATAACATGAGGTTGGCAAGAAATTCAAGTATTCCAAAAGTATGTCAATGATCCCTCTATCTTTGTTATTTGTTCTAATTGCTTATGAACTCAACAAGATATTTTTCAAGTTCTCCATAGATGATCATTAAACAAGGGCTAGTCTTGAGATATGAATGGCTAAAGCATCAATAGTTGTATTCAGTTTTCAAGTAACACATTTTTTTGTAAGGATCATGACTTGGACATCTCGGTGTTGAAAATTAACTCTAGCAAATTTTTTATTGTGTATATTGGCAATCATTCTATTAAAGGTTGGGCCATTGTTATTTTTTTGGGAAAGGTGCACCTCATTAAAAGGAAACGTTGCAACCAATGCATTCAAGCTTTTGCCAATTGTACAAACACAAGAGTTTCAATCATTGAGCTACGGTACCATTTGCATTGTTATTCAATTCTAATATTGCTAATGTCATGCCCAGCCCTTTACATATTTGGGTCTTCCTTTAGACTCAAAAACTAATTCAAAAAGATTACTGATAATCAATCATCAAGACAAATTAACAGAGGCTTCTTGAAAAGAAAATATATCTTCTCTTTCAAGCTTTGATAAATGGTTACTTCCTTCCTGATCACCTGGCTTGGATTTCATAGGCATTCACATAAAAAGTTACTTTCATTGGCTTCTAATCATTGTTAAAGTTCCTACGAAGGTCTCCCTTGCCAATAAAGAAATGAATGTTCTACATTATTATGCTTGTGTAGTTCTCATTTGGAGGATGTTTCTCATCATTTCTTCCATTATTGCATATATATTTACATCGTTGGGAGTTTTTTGTGATCATATTATTTCACCAAATTTCAGTTTTTTTTTTATAAATGTATTATTAAAAAGAGACCAAAGACAAGTTCTTTAAGAAAACTGAATCTTGCTCCGCCAAGCAAACCACTAAACATTTATCTTTAGACTTATCCTTATATTTTATAGCCTACATTTATTCTTGCAAAATTTTCCATTCTTTGGTAGTTTGTATTCTTCTAGGAATTGTACCTCAGATGCATCTTTTTTTCATTTTAGTGAAAAAAACATTGACCCTAATTTTTCATCAAAAAAGGATTCAAAAAACATAAATGTTTATCTTTATGTTTACTATATCAAAAAAATTATATTCTCAACCAAACAAAATGTAAAATAATTACAAAATAACTTAAGATCCCCCTTTCCAAAAAAAAATCTTCATTTCATGAGTTCACCTGTAAGCAAAAAAAACACTAATACAATTTGAAAACCAGTCTAATACTATGTCAGTTATAAAGAAATAAATAAAGAATAGTACAGTAGTATCGGTGTTACAAACAGATTTGACTGTCTTCTATCAGAACTTTCCATATATTAACCTACATTAACATTCATCAAAATTGTTTAAACTAAAGATGTGTTCATATTCTTTGTTTAAATTAAAAATATATTAAAAGTATGTAAATCATGTTTGACTAAGATCATTATAAATAAATCACTATCACCACCACCACCGAATATTAGTCCCACTGAGTGAGTGAAAGCTAAATTTCTCCATTGTGCTCTCGATCAAACAACCACCCCCCTAAGTTCCAAGGATGTGGGATCATTGCAAGAAGTTTAATGTCTTGTCCTTTTTGGTTTTCTTCTTCCTCTTTAGTAGTATTAGCTCATTTTTCTTAATAGAGGCATTTAGTGGCCTGCACTGAGGACTGAATCATCTAATATAATTTTCTCCAAGCTTATCCTAGATTGAAACTGCTAAAACATTTCCATGATTTTACTCATTTCTCATTAATTCAATAGGAGCTTCAACATATCCTGTCTTCATCTTTTCACATGGTTGATATTTATTAAATAAGAATTCTAACAAGAGCATCCAACAATTAACCCTTAATTTATTTGAACCATCCAAAGAACTTTCATTAAATTCCTCAAGTGGAGGTGCTCAACATATCCTTTCCTCTTCCTCTTTCGACATGAATAGAATATATTAACTCACCTTCATAACAACGGCATCTAACAATTTACACTATGTTAGAACCATCTCAAATTCACTTTAAGCTTATCCTCAATTGGAGCTTACTCATTTCTATGAATGCACTCATTTCTCTTCAGAGCTTTTCATGTACACACAGTCAACACCCCAACTTAATGTCCTCATCTCCACAATACCTATTTTATTTATATGTTTCAATTTTGCAAGTCAACATTAGGTTTCCACATAACATTACAGGTTTTAGAGTTGTTCTTTAAACTTGTCCATAAAGTTTTGAGTAAAATATTTACCACAACACCTAAAAAGTGCTCCTTCATTTCATCCAACCATGGTTAATCCTGATCAAGAAAACCTTGGATGCATTAAGTAATGAAAATTAATTGGTATGATAATTATTAGATTCAAATAAATCATGCCATATTATCTTGCAAGTATTTTAGTAGGATTAGAAAATTTAAGCAATAAAAAGTTGGTTCTATAAATTTAAGCTAGTACATGGTAGTGTTATTACTAGTTAATATGCTTTTCAATTAAGTAGAATGACAGTTAAGAGTCATAGACATAAGCATGGATATTTGACTATAAATAAAAGTAGGATATAAATACATATTAAAGACAATGATCTAGATTAATCATTTATATTTAATAAAATTAATGCATAATCAAAAAAATTTAATAAGGAAATGTTTCTAGTTTTGCTAAAACCTACTATTTCAAATCATAAACCCTACTCCCAGGGAATTGTAAGAGTTATAGCTGGAGATAGAAAAACCAACTCTGAATCTTGAGTGCAAATGTTGATGCCTTGTCAAAAGTGAGATTTAAAACACCAAGTATTAGCTATCTTTAGAGATAGAGTTGCATGAGAATAGATCTAAAGCAGCACAGTTCACAGTTCAGAGCAATGGAGAAGTTAGATACGTAGAGAGAGATCTAGAGCACTAGAGTCCAAAGATAATATCTAGAGTGCTAGTAGTATCTATGTTAAAAACCTTGAGTTCTAGCAAGGAGAACTGATGATGTTGAGGAGATCAAGAATACCGACATCAAAGATATCAAGTCAAAGCAATGAGAGAGAATGAGATGGGCAGTTCATTCAGTGGAAAGGATTTTGAAGGAGTTAGAACTTGGTCGGGATCCTAAAGATAATAAAAACATTGGTTTGTCTCTGTAATCAAGAAATATCATAAATAAAGACATTTAATTTAAATTTTCAAGACTCGTGGTCATGTCACAATGTATACCTCCATGTCCGGAAAAAAAGTATACAACACTGCAAACCAACTATTTTTGAAATGTCCTTGTTTCATTAGAATTTCAAATATTTTAAATAATTAAATCATCAATTAGTGATCATATCCTATGTAAGCTATCAAAACTCTATTTCAATTAAGGGATACTTAATTTAGGGACAAATAGTTTCTTGGGCAAAACAAATATAATGTAAAGTATTTTCAATAATAATAAATAAATTTGGGTTTATTTGCATTCTAGTAAACGTAAGATCATAATTTTTATTTTATTTTTTTAATTTAAATTGTTTGGTTAATATGTAAAACAAAACAAATAAAAATAGAGTGTCGGGATTTGGGGCTAGGATCAACATGTTGCGGTTGGCAAGCTAGGCTTAAAGGAGGCAAGGTTATGGTCGATAATAAATTTGGGGGGATGATTTGTTTTTCATTACAACGCATAGCACAAAGTAATTGAGATAAGTTTCAAGTATAATGAAAGTGACTTTTGGAATAGAATTTTTCTAGAAAATCTGCCTTGCCTTTGTTTTGATCTATTCCAAATGCATCAAAAGATAACTTACATGAAAAAGTTTTTCTTTACCTCTATTTTTCTCAATTAAATCCTTTAGTAAAATCAAAATACTAACATTTCTAGCTAATCTTAAGCACTAATTATCTCATTGATATTGAAATAAGATTTAGTATAATAAACTATAATTAAAACTTTACTGCTATTAAATAAACATAAATTTAATTCTAGTTATATTGTTATTTTTAAGAATCTTAACTTGTAATAACAACAAAGTTTGATTGGGAAGAACGAGTTATTATAATGCTTTATGATCTGCTAAATTGCATAAATTCAATAAAACTAAGGATTTTGAAAAATCACAGATATACAAGATTAGAAATAAAATGAAATTTAACTAATTGTTTGATTTAGAAGTGTCTATGGCACTGTTAGGCACTATTTAGGCTAAATCTGCTTAAATATTGCTCAACAAGGCAACCTAACAGCTCCCTAAATATTTTGTATGGCAAATCTATAAAAGTGTAAGAAACATAAAGAAAAGTCATTGATCTCAGTAATATTGATTAATAAGATATCCCACTATAACTAAATTACAAATCACACCCATTGTATCAAAAATATTATGAAGCCGTTCTTCTAAAAAATTTTCCATTCTTCCAACTTTTCAATCAATTCAAAAAATGTCTTTTACATCAGCATTATATCAATAAACAGCATATACACGAAGGTGCCTCAAAAGAAAAGCCTTTCAAGAGCATCTCCATAATTTATTTTCTAAGAGGTTCCTCCACCTACTATATCACTAGTTTAAAGTAGTTGATACAAACAAGATATAATCAACAAATAACTACCACCTAATTACCACAACTTGAACATATTTATTGGCATCTTTTGAACAGGTTCAAAAAGATATACACAAAAAGTTGAATAGCTGACATTTAATGTCAATAGTAATTACTCCATATATATTTTCAATAATTTGATATCAATCTTTTAAATTTCATTGACTAATTTCATAGCAGATCATAAACCACATTAGGATTAATAATAGAAAAAATAAATTTATATTTTTATGTTTCGTCATTGATTATAACAATACTAAAATCACTTTCATGATGCATCTTCTTAACAAAAAGGCAAGACAATTCAACAATAATGATGCTATTTGTCTAAGCAATTAAACCTTTATAGTCTCCTCTTAGCTTCATCGCTATACTCAAAAGATGATTGACTTCACATGGCATTTAACCATAACTCTAAATATTTCATTTACACTTGAATACAAGAGTACCAAAACTCCTCGTTCATTTATTTCATAACAACTTAAATCTAACAGCAGTATTATTATCCGGTAACTATACAATTTCAATATCTCTCTTTATTCTCCAATTATACCATTAACCTATTATATACATGATAAAATTTTCAGTTTATGCCTTGTGTTACAATTCCAAACACACTAGTATTTTTTCTTTAAAAAATAACTGGAAATATAGTAAAATAAAAATTAAACAAAGCAAAAAGCAATCAGGGTGCAAGTTCCCCAAGAAAAACCCATTAATTTTGATTTCAACAGTAATTTAAAAAGCTGTAAAAAGGATATTTGGTTGTATCTCATGTTAACTAAGATAGCATGTTATTCAGATACCAATATTATTTAGATAACATTATTCAAAAAACATTATCTATTTTATACTCAAGGTAATTTGTATTATGTGAAATGCAATATGATATTTTTACTCCCACTAATAGTACCTTTTCTTATTTTATTTTATTTCACTCTAGATAATATAACAAAATGGTACACTCAGAGGAAAGAAGGAAGCTGAAAACGATAAAAAAAATGAAACAAACAAAAAGAAGTCAAAGGAAATAGATAGACGGTGGTTAAAATCAAGAATGGTGAAAGAGGCAAATGATCCTGACAAGTGTTTGCTAATATTTCAATAACCAATGGCAATGGCAACTTAGTAAATATTTTGAACTTTAGATAACATAACAACAAACTATACAGCTTCTATCTTGATGTTATTAGTAGATAATATAGCCTAAAACCAATAAGTTAGCAAACTAAATAGTATCTAATAGAGATTCAAACCTATTAATGCCAATTATATAGAAAGACAAAAAATATTACATTTGTGTTAGTCCGAGGGCTTGATGAGGCAAGATCTTTATCACCACCGGGAGGCCCAGGTTCTGGCCTTCTTCCTTCTTTCAAAGCTTTTCGTATATCTGCCGCTTTCCAAACTGAATATTTTAGCTTTTGCTCAATCTGCAGAATACAAAATTTCAGTTGGTTTTAGCCCTCAGAGCCAACAGCTTGCAAGAAAACATTAAATGAAAAATCTAAGAGAATGCTACAAGAACTTACATCAGGTGCAAGTTCACCAAACTGATTCAAAACTTCAAAGAAAATGCTAGCAGCATAGAAAGTTTTAGCAGTATTCCTGTATCACAGAGTTTAAACACCTTTGAGAAGCAATTAGAAATGCTACAATTAAATACCTAAATGTTATATGAAACCAAAGGGATAAGAAACCAATAAGGATTAAGGAATACAGGTCAGCTCGTCCAGCACGATCTTGCTTGTCTGCCTTTGCAAAAACATTGGAAGCAAATCCTTCCACATGTAAGTTGTCCTCAGACCCTAATTTAAGCGATTTTTTATCCTGTGAATTGTTACAAAACAAAAAAATGGTATAGAACATTAGAGCATAAGAGAAAAAAAATGTATAACTCATTAAACAAAATAGAAAATGCAAGAAACGTGACCTTGATGCATGCTATACTACTGATTAAAAAGAAGAATAAATTAAAAATAATGGAGTAAATTGAAAATAATAGACGCTCCATTACATTTCAAATCATACATATTTTGACTAGCACTAGTCAGATCGGTATGCATGGCAAAGGATAACAAAGTTTTATTGAAAGGGTAAATATAAGCCCCTTGCATCTTATAAAAGCGCAAACATCAGATACCTAGATTTTTTATATCAAAATCAAGTTGAATGATTTCACCTTATAAGCCCCTTGCATCTTATAAAAGCGCAAGCATCAGATACCTAGAATTTTTATATCAAAATAAAGTTGAATGATTTCACCTTATGACGACTTCAGGCCGGTCTCTTACTACTGATTAGAAGAGCTATTTAGTTATATCATCAGCAACACCACAGCATTACCTTCACAATCAGCAATTTTCTAACTATTTGGATTGGATCAATTATCTTTTCCTCAATTTACTGCTGTTTAAGAATTAAACAATTATAATTTGAGCTGAACAATTTTGAACAACTTCTAAACATTTATGAATAATTTCATTCCAAACCTAACTGTTTTCTTCTTTCGCCCCTATCGCATAATTTACTTAGATTCCTACCATTTATGATTAAAAAGACAGTAGCACACAATTTCCTAGTGGCTGATGAAAGCTCAATGGACAATATGAAAAAATATGCAATAAAAAAATTTGGTGCAGAGTTTTTTTTTTATTTTTACTTAGGAATTTAAATTGGTCCATAAATCTCTAAATTTATAAGAAAATATCCAAGTTTTACCAGATTACTTCATTTATTATTATTATCATTATTATTATTAGTATTATTTTATCCCTCTACATTAACATTGGTTTGCCATCATAAAATTGAAGAGCACTTGTTAACCACATAAGCCAAGAAGGCATGTGTATGGTTTACAATTTGATTTAGTGATAACAAAAATTGCATAGGGACATCAAATGGTTTGCAAATTTTTATTTCAGGTTAAAAGCACAAAATGTATCATGATGACGAAATGATTATTTTGAGTGATTGGTGCATTGAATGCTAAAATGAAAATAAGCTCAAAAGATGTAGGAAGTAGTCCAAACATAGACAACCTAGTGTGCATTAAAGCTTAATAGTTTTAATGTAAAAGAAATATTGAAATTATATAAATACAACATAGAATAATTTTAGGTAAAATAAATACAATGTAAAATTTTTTATGAGTTCAAAACTCTTATGGTGGAATTGGTTGATATTTATTGATCATAACTGATAAATTTATAAAAATTAATCAACATTTTGGATCTGCTATTTCAATAATTTTGACAAATTTATAAATTTAAATTGAATGATGAAAGAATAAACATTAGTAGAATTTGACTTCTTACAATTCTATTTTCTTTAAAATAAATAATGTTGTTATACGCTATATTCCGCATGGTTTTATCACAATCATACATGTGGTGAAATCCTGGACAAACCAAAGGGACAAGTGATCCTGCTCAAAATGTGCATTGCTTAGCCAATGAGTTGCTTCCGTGATCATGGACGAATCATCGCAACACTCTACAAACAATGTGCCCTTCTATGAATTGATGCAATGTTGGTATGAGGTGTTTCTTTTCCTTATTATGTGTAAACACGTATATATACCCTCGCAAAGAGAGGGGTATACCTTTATAGACTCCCACAAAAGCCTCAATGCTGTCGTGCCCTGTAATCTTTCACATTTTCATATAGTGAAATCATCCAAGTTTGCAATGTGGATGTAGGCCATGTTAAAGCTGAACCACTATAAATTCTTCGTGCCCTTCACTTCATTTATCACTTATTCCTCTGAGTTGTTGATCCTAGATAATTATTAATTTCCTTAAATAAACTAGAAAATAGCAAACTACATTCTTTGGAGGGCATCGCAAGAAATGTTTCATCTAGGGATCGAGCTTGAAGATGAACAACAATAATCGATAACCAACTCCTTTGTTACAAGGCAAAGGAGGTGCAAGCGAATCTCAAACACCATTAGCCCCATTGATTATAACAATTGACCACACTAGATTGGCAACATGCACACATTGAGAAGAATTGTCGAGTACCCACAGGGCCAAATAGCTTATTTGAAATGGTTTTAATAACACAAAATATTGCATTCACCCTTTTGCAACCGACCAACTTATCTCACCTATTTGGCACTCGGAAAACACTGTCTCCATTGGCACTTGAACACCTTGGGAGAGCTTATCCCATGAGACCCATTCCTACATGGGAATCAGGGGTTTCACAAGAGCCAGTAATTCCTCAAAGGAAAGATAAGCATGATGATGTCTATGCTAAGTAGAAAAAATATTGTGACTAAGACCATGACTTCCCAGATAGAGCCGTTAATCTAATTTTTGCACCACGGTCTCCATTGCCATGAAGCCGAGTGATCCATCAATCCATCATATCCTAGGTTAAATGCAAGTTATTCATTGCTACTCTAATAAACCATAATGAGTTGGTTCAATTCCCTCTTTAAGAGAGTCCATAGATGACTTTCACCAACTAACTAGCTTGTTTATTAATCATTGTGACACCGCCAAACGGACACCAAAATCATCCAAAACTTTGTTGCTTATAAGACAAGGAATGGGAATCGCTGCAAGTTTACGTGGCAAAGTTAACCATTGATTACAATGATGTAATCGATGAAGACACCCATTACTAGGCTATCTTTCATAAAAAAATTAAGTCCCATTTTCAATTTAGTGCATTGAAGAGACCACCTAGGTCAACGTTGAGCTACTTACACATGCTTCTAAATACATAAACAGTGAGAAAGTGGTTGACAAATTTTAAGGATAAAAGTTATGCCAAGAAGGTCAGTCCTGTGAGGGATAGCCAAGGAGCATGCATAAACTTCCATTGGAATGAGCATCCCAAAAAAAGGGACAAAGAAGATTATCATATTGGCACTCTGACCTTTACCATTGGTACCTATATTACGCGAAATTACGTCAGCAAACTATCACCATTAAAATGTAGCCTAACAAATTTTATCTGTGAGATTAAAGCAAAGAGGCATTTCCAGCCCTCGCACAATCTAGGAAAAGTTTGGGGGTGTTGAGTCGAAATATTGTCTATTATAACATAATGCCATGGGACACTCTTCCAACAACTGCTTCACAATATAAGCCCTCCTTGATAAACATATTAAAGAAGAGCATATGACAGAGTCACAACATAAGAAAAGACATATGAGAAGATGAAAATCATATGAGTGGTCCTCGACAAGCTAGAAATCTATCACCTCTAGGGATCTACCACTTCTGCCTGTCACAAACAAAATCAATGTTGTAATTGGTGGAACGAACCCAAAGTCTGAGAGATTGAGAAGTGTGAAGCTATTCACAAGGGGAGTGTCCGTTCAGTGGACATTTATAGCTATGCTAAGATTACGTTCTTCGGCACAAATCTTCCAGCCTTTACCATCCCCTTCAATGATACAATACTGGTGTAAGCCATAAAGAGAACTATCAGTCTCAAGGCAACTTGTTAGCACGGGGAGCTATGACATCCCTATAATTTATTAACCACAATTATTTTTATTAGCAATATTTATCACTATAATACATAAATATTAAATATCATTATTTTATTTCTTTGGTTGAACGCCCAGGCCCCCAAATTTGTGCGCACCCAAATGCACATGCGCCCAGCCTCCCAGTTTTGTACACCCAAGGACCCGATTTTGCGCACCCACATGCCGAAATTCAAAAGGTCCCTTGGGAGCCTAGGCCAGCTTGTTGGTAAGTAGTGCAATCCTGTAGTAGTGCATAAGATCAGTAGTCTATGCATTTCATCACTTTGCGTGCGGTACATTTAAGTCTAAATTTTGTTTATATCATTAAAAAATGTATTTACGGTAAACATGGTGTTTTCTAACACTTGAATAGTGATTAGTGTTGTGGCTATTGCTTGAATCCTGAATTATGATAATTTTGTTTATTCTGCTGCATAGTAATAATTACCTTATTTATAACCTAATATTGTTCATTTGCAATATAATTTACACGTTGTGATATAGTTTACACATTATTTAGTGATTGCAGCATTATGGAGCTAAAATTGTAGTGTAAGCATGTTATATTCCTAAATTACCGTGTACATACTGTAAAATTTTAATTTAATTGAGATCAAATTGTTGCATAGTTGTTTGATCATATGAAAGGCAGATAGCCTGATTATTGCTTGATCAATTAACATTGTGTAAATCTCATGTGGCAACTCAATGAAAGGTGAAATGAATCAAAAAATGATCATATAATCTGATTCAAGTAGTATTGTCCTATATCGAAATAGAGATTTTTTCTGTTGCATGTACAGATGATGTTATCAGCACTAGAATGATAAAGATGATCATGTATTCTTAGGAAGAGACACTGGCCTAAGGGGACAGTACTCAATGTATTGTTATTATTTTAGGCAAACCACCGGCGAATGGAGGCAAACCTTCCATTTTACTAATGATCTAGGTATTGGTTCCCCAAGAGACGGAATGAAAAAGATCACATATATTTGCCTCTAGGTTATTCCCATGAAAAGGTGGTAGGGTGTGAAGAATTCCATATGATAATTGGATCAAATAAGAAATAAATTAATAAGAATTTTAATCATAAACTTAACTGTTACTTAAGTGTTGAGTAATGAGATTGACATAATACCACTGTTAAATTTCTGTTATATATTGCCATATTTTTATTTTAATTTCTTATTGACAAGCATTAATTATCAAAATTGCTTTAGTAAGATTCAACTTTATAATCTTGTTTAGATTAATATTCTTACAATCATTAAATTAATATGTTATTTGAAAACTTATTCATTGATGCCTGTTGCTCACTAACTTTAATAAAAAAATTGGCATATGGGTAAGATATGATTAACTTTTTACTTTAATTTACTCATTTTGATTGGAATTTTTCAATTTGTAGTGAACCGAATGCAAAATGGACTTGATAACAAAGAGGAGGATATGATTAATTTAAACTTTTATATACCGATGTGGTGAAGCCTCGAGTGCATCAGAGTGAGCACATGAAGATCTCAGATCAGTTTGAGGCGAATCGGATGTGAAATGATATTGACAACGACGAGAAAATTCTGGGAGCTTAGGCACTACAATTCTCTAGGCTAAAGAGTCAGAGCTTGAGAGCACCTAAGCGCCATGGATGCTCAACAAAACAGTGTATGGACTCCTGATGTTTGGGTGCACCAAAGTGCCAAAAATATGAAGTCCTACAGCAGCTCGAAAATGTGACACTTGGGCACACCAAAGCGCCCATTGTTTCATTTGATAGCCAGCAATACCTGAAGACCCAACGCTTGGGCGCGCCCAAGCGCCGAGGACCAAATTTCTTCAAGAGCCTGCCAATTCCAGAAACCAAAAGTTTGGCTCTTGGCCGCGCTCACCAATTGAAGCGTAATGTATGTAGATGAGATTCCATGCTGATTGAAGCCAGAGTGAAGAGCTTTGGTTTGTTGATTTTTGTAAATCTATACTCCATTATAGTAAATTTTCTCATGACGGAGGCTTTGTGATTTTTCTATTTTATGGTTTTTCACGTAAATCTTGTACATTTGATTGTGTTTGTGCTTTAATTATTCTATGTACATTATTGAACTGCAATTTGCAATTTTTGCTTGCATTATTCCACTAGTGATTGAGCTCAAGATTCTCAATAGAAGTTTATGGTAGCTCCACTGTAATGCAATATTTGTAATCATTCATCCTCGAATATCACAACAACTGGTACCAGAGTACTGTACATTGAGAGCTAAGTTCTAGTGGGAGCAATGAAAGATGAAGCAAGATACAATATTGACAAATTCAATGAAACAAATTTTGTGATGTGGGAAATGCAAAAAGAGGGCCTACTCTATCAGAAAATATTATACCAACCACTCGTGGAAATGGAGAAGAAGCCCTTAGACATGAGCAAAGACGAGTGGAAGGTGCCCGATAGACAATTTTAGGTCTTATCCGACTTTCACTTGCATCTTTAATTATCTTCAACATTATCGATGAAAATAGCACAATTGATCTCATAAATGCATTGCCAAAGATGTATGAAAACCATCAATGTCTAAAAGTTTCTTGATGAAGCGGCTTTTCATCATGAAAATAATAGACAATAGTTCAATGGCAAAGCATCTGAAAAAATACAATATAGTGATGAACCAACTTTCAATATGTATTAAATTGGAGAATATATTCAAAACAAGTTTACAAAGATTGGGATAGCTCGAAGCTAGAAGATACTGAGACATCAAATAGTGTGAAGACATAAGTAAACCAAAGAAAGAAGTTGAACGTAATGATAAAGTTCAAGCTGAACCTCAATCTCCAGCTATATAGCTAAGGTGATCCACCAGAATATCGAGCCCTCTGAAAAGATATACACCTTCATTGTTTTATCTATTACTAATGGATAGTGGTGAACTAGAAAGCTTCAAAAAATCAGGCATGGGATCTGATGGAGCTATCCAAATGAAAGAGTGCTCCAAAATAAATGGGTATATAGATTGAAGTAGGAGCATGACATGAGCAATTGCTACAGAGCTATATTGGCCGTGAAAGGCTTCCAGCAAAGACAAAGTGGATTACAAAGCTGGTAGTCAAAATGACAATGATTCATTTAGTGCCAAGCATTGTGGCAAATGAAGATTTGCACCTAGAGTAAATGGACGTCAAAATGGTGTTCCTCTATGGTGATATAGAGAAGGAAATCAATCTGCAGCAACCACACTGATTTGAAGCAAGCGACAAGGAAAATTTGGTGTGCAAGCTTAAGAAGAGAATGTATGGATTAAAATAGGCGCCAAGATAGTGATATATAAAGTTTGGCAGGTTCATATTGAAGAACCAATACGCCCAGTGTAAAATGAACCATTGCTACTACTACAAGCAATTTAACAATAATTATATATTATTACTATTATATATGGATGCTATATTGATTGTAGAGACTAATATAGTAGCTATTCAAAATCTTAAGCAACAGTTGTCGAAAGAATTTGAAATTCAAAAGTGCTAAGCAAATTCTTAGCATGAGGATTCATAGGGACAAGAAGGGGAAGGAACTAGACTGAGCCCGCATGAATATGTTGTGAAAATTCTGCAGAGTTCAATATGGATGCAGCAAAACTAGTCAATAAATCATTGGGAAGTTACTTCCATCTGTCAAAGGAGCATTCACTAAAGACTGATAATGAGAGAGAAAATGAAAAAGACTCTAAATACCTTAGGCATCAAAAGTTTAATGTGCACAATGATCAAATGCACATTTGGTCATCGCCCATGTAATGGAATTTGTAGTAGTTTCATGAGTGATCTAGGAAAAGCGCATTGATAAACAGTCAAATGGAACTTTCAGCATTTGAGAAGAACAACATATAAAGCACTTTGCTTTGGAGATCAGATATCAAGCTACATGACAATGAAAACTCAGACTTAACAAGTGACGTGGACAATAGAAGAAGCACTACGAGATATATTTTGACCGTTGGAGGCACTGTAATAAGTTGGATTTCAAGGTTTCAAAATCTCATACCTTATCCACTACGGAAGTAAATCACCATCACGGAGACAAGTAAGGAGATGACTTAGTTGTTGAGCATCATGGAAAAACCAGGCAAGAAGCAAAAAAACATTAGGTCACAGTGATGGTCAGAGTACCATTCATCTAACTAAGAATGTTGCATTCAATGCCAAAATAGAGAATATTCAACTACGCTACCATTTTATTCGAGCGTTTCTAGAGGAGAAGCGTTAAATGTTAGAGAAGATCCATACCTCTCAGAATTTAGCAGATATATTTGCAAAGTCGATAACACTTGATAACCTCAAAAAGCACACCTTAATTTCATCCAGCCAACTTAGATTCTATTAATCACATCACTCTAGATTTCAATATTATTTTGAATAATTAAACCAAGGTACTTAACCATCTCACTCTTATTGATCAGATGATCCTCATATTTAGATCTACTATGATAAAACCCTTTAAATGCTAAAGCAGGCCTCCACAACTCAAATTTTTCTTTAACTTCATACCTAGTATAATCAATTAAGAGAATGTTCATCCAATAGTAACAAAAAGATCATTAGACAAGCCACTTAGATTAAACTTTGGATGCTAATTTAGTTTGAGCTTTTAAATAAACCTTCTAATGGTGATATGATTTCAAAGGTAGTAAAGACTCAAGTTCAAAATTTAAATTATGATTTATGCAATTATTCAGTATGACTTAAATTTGATATTGAATATTAAATTCAAAATCAAATGACATGGTTCAAAATTAACCTGAACTTTTTACTCATACAGCACAAAATGTACTACTCACAATATTGGATCGAAGTCAAAACAAAGCTGATTCAAATCCACACTATTTGTAGACATCTCATGCAACATTAACCACAAACATCACAAAATCTGCACTGTGCAGCTGGCACCCGAAATTTTTGGGTCATGCTCAACCTGATCTAACCTACAAACCTACTAGTAATTAAAAGCCAAAAATGTTATTGTTGGATCAAGCTCATCCTAATCACTTTAATACATCATTGAATGAGTTCAAGAGCAAAGATTGTATAAAAGAAATTCAAGTCAACGTGCTTGCAAAAAGCACTCGCCATTATATGTTTAGCTACATTTTTGGGGCAGATCTACAATAGGTGAAGGTTGTGAGTTCAATTTCCAAAGCAAAGCAAAAATTTCATGAATAAGAGCAATGACTCTCTGATCTAGATAATTCTTTGCAAGAGCTAAGAGAATGTTCATCAGCATACCTATTGGAGGGTTGGTGATGGTCGTAGGTTCTCAGTGTACCATAACAATAGAAGTACCCTTGGAAACATACAGCACTTGGCGCACGTTAAAGACCTCAATGACGTCAAGAAGCAGGCCCTTGATTTGTTTCTCACCAAGGATGGGAGCTGAGGTCATGCACAACATTGGCCACATTGTGATAGCTTGAATTTTTGGGGAGCAGCTCATACGCAACATTGTGATAGTGTGCATCCCAAACCCACTAGTTCTAGATGAGTAGATCTGGAACTTCTCCAATTTTACCTTTCGCATATCTAGCACTATCCACCATGTCAAGATTCATATAGATGCGTGATGATTTAGTGGCATCTAGAGCCTTGACATTGGCCTAAAAGAAGTGTGCTTTTTTTTGGCGCTTTCTCAAGAATGTGATTCTGACTAAATCTTACCCCCTCATGCCTTTGTGCGTCAGGCTGTAAGGAGGCTGAGATTAGTGCTCACTTTATTTTGAGGTACCCGCACTATAAAAATTCATAAGGCCCTTACTAGGTAGGGCATCGATGTTCCAGTCATCCTTAGGGCATCATGACCACTTTTGGCCCCTATATCCAAGTTTCTTTTTGGTGCCCCCACCACTCAATTGGCTCAAGGATAACATTAATGCATAACTCTGATATGAAAACTTAAAGCAACATTGTTCTTCAGGATGAGAGAAGTGACTTTATGGCGACCTATGGTCTTGAGTCTAGGCTTAGACTTTCTACGAGGTTGAGACACAGGCAATCACTTTGCCCAAATGAATCACGTAAAAATGGAGAGGTTGACGGAATTATTGCTGAGAGCAACAGACTCATTGCCATTGCTTAGATCAAGAAGGCTTAGTAGAAGCTGAGAAAGAAGACTGGTACTACTCTTCACTTAGAGTGCCTTTCATTTCTTCTTGTGTTTAGACATTTATTTTCCCATGAAGTTTGTGATATAAAAATTAGCAATGTAATTTTTGTGATTGTAAATGCGCTATGAATTTTTATACCTCTTTTTCCTATGGCAGGAATTTTACTTTGTGGGAGGGGATTTATTCCCAATGGTTTTGTATGTATCCTTTTGGATGTTATTGGGGTAGCATGCACTTAGGGTTTTTCTTTATTTTGTTTTATTATATAATATGGATAGGTGATAGCCTAATTTTCACGAAAGTAAGATTTAGACAATAAGATTCTAATTAAGACCAATCTTTTGTTTAGCTATAAAATACTCTTCAAAGTTTCAAATTAGCATGATGAACAAATTTGATCGATTTAACAAAAGGTAAATCAATCAACTTAACATTAGCAATTTTTCATACAAACAATAACTAATGATACAAAAACTATCACCCATCATTGATGCATTAGATATGGTTGTTAATTTTGTTGTGAAACCTTCGTAGGTTACCACTTTGAATGAGCTGCTTGGGCCTCCTGTGCTTATTACTACTACAATTATAGCTATACAGCCTTTAAAATTTGCTACTCAATATGTATTATGAGAATACTCCAATTACACTTACATATGCTATTAAGTTTCATATTTCTTCACTTTCAAAGCCTATCAAGTTGTCCCACATCTATCATAGTTAGCAAGCAAGTTTAAATAACTAAGATTGTTCCTTCATGGGGAAATTGCAACACATACAAAAAATCAAAGCTATTTTGGCAAGCAAAAACTAATGCAAAACAAGAATCAAACCAGTAAGAGGAAGTCATGGATAGCATGCTAAGATTCTCATATATGGTTAGCCTCCACCATCTGACCTCCTTTGGCCGACCTCCTTTAAGCCAGCATCAGAAGTCAATCACCTAAGGCTAAGCAAATGGCCATTTTGTTATTTTATGTATTAAATGCAAATAATTTAGGGGTTGTTCGAATTTTAGTATTTGTGATTTGCATTTGTGTAGCAATATATGTGGCATGTTTGTTATCATGTAAGTATTGCATGTGTATCTAATTGTAGGATGAAAGTGATGGGATGTTTCCTCGTAACCACCCTTGAGAGTCTTGTATTGTAAATATGCATTGAATTGGAATGAAAAGTAAAGTAGATGATTATGAAATTTTGAGTGCACTAAGAGAGCTGATCATTAAGTGGCTAGTGGCACAAAAGTTATCTTCTCTACTTTGTTGAGGAATTGGAACATCTTCCTTGATGAGAAGAGTCACAATTATCAATTTTCTTTCCATCTCCGAGTTGCTACACCATTTAATTGTCTACCTCCATGTACTGTTTTCTTTGCATCTTTCAAAATCATAATAATAGAAGTTACTCTGTTGATTTAAAACTCAAAAAGATAATGATTTGAGAAAAGTAAAGTTGATGATTAGAAAATCTTGAGATAATTTGTTGTTGTTGTTGTTGATTGGATAAATTTACAAAATCAATCCAAGCAATACATATACTAAATTACAAGAACAAATAAAAGGTAGACATTGCTTGCAAGGGTAGCAAATTTAGGATATGTTTGCGTATGGTATTCAATTCATTAAAAATAATGATAAATTTTTTATTTATCCATAAATATGACAAGATTTTTAATTTATGATAATTTTACCAAAATATCGTAATAAAGATTCAAAAATAGTTTCCAAAATAGTCCCTCGATTAGTTTAGTTTTGCCAATTTAGTCCCAAACTATTATTATATATGTTCATTTTGGCCCCTTAACTATTAAATATGTCTAATTAGTCCCTCAACTACTTTAGTCCCTATTTTTTTTCTTGGGATTAAATTGGGCTCAAAAGAAATTGTGGAGGGACAAAATTGAGCAAGCTTAAACAGTCAACAAACTAAAATGGGCGAATTGAATAATCTAAAATTAATTGGTCAAATTAAAATAGTTGAGGGATTATTTTGATAAATATACCAAGATTCACAAGGACATAGAAAGGCTTAGTTTGTAAGAACTAAGGATCAAGACAATCATTAAACTTTTTTTATTTACACTAATGAGGTTAGAATAATCACATGCATAATCTGCAATTAAAGTACGATTAACTATTTAAAATACTGGAAACTACTCTTTGATTTGGTTGTATACTTGATATCATCATTAAAGAATTTATAATAGCTGAATGCCACAATAAGGATTCACAGTTTTTATTATTGTTAAGAAGAATACATGTTAGATACATGTAAAAACAGCTGAACTACTTTAGGTAAATTCATATGCTAAATAGACATTAGACATCATTAATCATTGGCCTTTTCAAAAACTTTTGGGGTCAGTTTTTTAAGATCTCATTTTCAATTTTCCTGCTGATTGTTTTCTAAATTGTTATATATACTCTTCACAAATATTTCATGTTAATCATATAGTAATGTTCAACAATTATTGTTAATAAGAAACCACTACAATTTCCTTTCACATATTAAACCATTGTTTTAATAGTTCTTAACCATTTATCCTCTAATTATTTTCTCCTTTGTAATTACTTTACACTCATTTCAACAAATATCCTAGTGATTAAAACTAAGCACTCTCCCATTTTGAATCAGCTTTATAGGCAACAGCTTAATAAATAAGAAAAAAAATTCTAATAGTGACCATTATATGTCTATACTTTAAATGAAACTACTTGGTCACTCCACAACTTCTCTATTCTTATTTAACAATGCATCATATATATCTTAAATAACCTGAGCAAACATTTGCCATGCACCACTTTTCCCTACTGCACAATAGATTGATTCTTCAAATGCATGATCATGCCTCTCAAGATCAATAAAAATCATACAAAGGTCTTGTTATTGCGCTATACAAATTTTCAATAAATATCTTAAGAAATCATTTCTATAGTTGAATTTTCAAGTATGAATTCAAATTGATTCTTCGAATTTGATGCAATATATCTAAATATACATTTCATTAAACTCTCTCAAGCTCAAGGGATAACTCATTAACTCCTTTATACTTGCCATTATATTGAGCATGTCTATGTACTTAAAATGCTATAGTAATATGCTAATCACAAATCATTTGGCCTACTCTTGTTTTTCAATTTTCCATTAAAAAGGATTTCTTAGCTAAAGTCTACAATATGCCATATAACTTTCCAATTCTAAATAGGTGCCTCATCTATGCCTGAAGTTTAAACTTATCGATTATGCGTAATTAAAGTTAATTTTTCTTCACTTTCGCATCAACATATAAGACCTTCTCAAGCTGATTCATGAGAGAAACAAGGAGGGCGTTGGTCGTCTTCGTTCTCTCCTTTTGGGGGATCTTGAGTCCTCTATCCATCGCATACAATCTACCTGGATTACAAAACGATAAATTACTCAAACGCCGAATGCAAGCGGATTGAAATAATAGAAATAGACGGATAGGGTTAATCTATCTTAATACAATAGTAGGCGACAAGGGGTTCGTGCTTCTGGAGCTCATCGGCTCTTTGCAGAAATGGGAGAAGAAGCTTAGCTGGCTCAGCATCACTTGCCATGGCTCTGCAGCCCTGCGCCTTCCTTTTGAGACGGAAGACGAAAAGTCAGTTATCAACAACGTATGAACTATAGTTTATCAGAAGTTACATAAATGGATTTAGGGCTTTTTTAAATTAATTAAAGCCGTTTTGTTTTGCAAATTTGCTCTGGCTTTCTACAATGGATTGTATTATAAATAATTTTTATAAGTAATTTGTTACACTTATATTATCATATATACATGATAATCTTATGTATAAATATATGATTAGTATAATTCATTATTTTACTTTAAGCAACGTGTAAAAAAAAAAAAAAAATTTATTCATACCGAATATAATTATGTATATAATAGTGTAAATGTTATTTTTCATTTTATAATAACACATAAGATATAGTGTACACCAGATCATCCATGCACCTAAAATCCCAAATTCACACTAAACAGGCGCGCCCTGACTTAATGAAGCCTTGTTTTTCTCGAGGCAAATAATTATATTAATTTTATACAATAAGAACAAAAATTTAGCAAAATAAGATTTGTACATTAGTCTTATGAGTAATAATAAAATTCATGTATTTTTTGTTTGTAAGTCTAATAATCCTCTCATTTATTTTTTATTTTTTTATTTGAATTTGTGAGAGCATAGCCTGGAAGTATTAGAAATGTAGAGAATAATAATTTAAGCACAACCAAGTTGGGTTCACAATGCTTCCATAGAAGCAGAGGATGGGATCCATGATCCTTTGGATATCTTGCTATCGCAGTATCTGAATTTGAATCGTGACCAAAGCCAAAAGAGTTAATGTTCTAGCTCAAAAGATTTGGTCTCGAAAAATCATCATAATTTGTATTTGCCCCAATAAAAAAATTCAGATTAAAAGCAATATGAAAGAAAGCAAAAAATTAGCCATTTATTTCCAACGATAAATTAAAACTAGTCATTTGTTCCCTAAGTGCAAAAGAAAGTAGAGAATGATAACTACAGCTGAGCAGGACTCTGTTTGAAAAATTGCATGCAAAAAGCCAACTATCCTCAAAACCACAAAAACCAGCACCCTGAATTTGCATAGTTTAATCTTCCAATGGATACATGAAATGAATTCAATGTCACCATCTAAATCAATAGATAAATTGTGGACCAAGTGATAAGAAAGCAATGCAATAATCAGCTTACATATGAATCCCCAGCAACCAGAATAATAAAATTAAATTGTTGATCATGCAGCAAACCGAGAGGCATGTGATGCTTGAACTCGGCAGAAGGCATAGAGGATTTAGTGGAAAAAAGAAGAGAAATTATAAATGCTCGTGGAATCACTAGCATTTAGATCTTGATAATGTTTCAATTTCAGTGCCATTGCATTAACACAATTTATCTTATGCAAAAAAATATGAGAATCATATTCTTCACAAATGCAATAAACTAGGACAACAGCAAGAATCAAAAAGCTATAATTCAACCAATTACCTTTACCCTTTCAAATGTATGTAAGACTTGAAATAAAGAGGGAGGGAACAAGAATTTGTTCATAAGTGAGAGAATATAGTTGTAGAAAAATTTAGAGTAATGTAAATGGAAAAGAAAGAATAAAAGGAGAAATCATACGCATTTTTCATTAACAATACAAGAATATAAAAAATATGTGAATTCATTCCACATGAATAGATATCATGAATAAATGTGATAGTTCACATTCATTCATGTGAACACTCATTACTTATGAATGAATGTAGTTATTTATTACACATAAATAAAAGTCATGAAAGAATGTAACCATTCATTTCATATGAATGAATATGACTTTCATTACGCATTCATTTATGTAACTATTCGTTACACATGAATGAATTCATTACCCATTCATTCATGTGATCAAATTTAGTCTATTGAGGTTAACACCCCAAAGACCAGGTTGTTAGCGAGAGTGATGGTTGATATATTATCACTGTGGATGATGGTAGGTTTGTCTGTGGGAATGTTGCATTCTGAGAAAGCAATAAAGCCATATGACGTCAGTTGCGGCGGTGGCAAGAGCCCGGTATTCTGCTTCAGTAAAATATATGGTGATTGTGGTCTGCTTCTTAATGTGCTATGATATTAGGATTGACCCAAGGAAGGAGTAGTATCTGGAAGTGGATCGATGATCGGTGGAATCACTTTCCCAATCAGAGTCGTAGTAAACGTGCAGAGTTAGATCATCGGGCTGTATTGGGAGGTAAATATATGTAGTCCCCTTGATGTAGCAGAGGATTTGTTTGAGACTATTGAAGTGTCACAGAAGGAATGGTGCATGTACTGACATACTCAGTTGATAGTGAAGGAGGTGTCGAGTCTTATGATTGTGAGATATTGTAGAAAACCAGCTAGTTGTTTGTAGAGCTTCGGGATCAATAAAGGGTTGTCAACATCAGTTAGAGTGGTTTCTTTGGAGCTGGATGGGCCAACAACCAGCTTGTAATTGTGCATTGCTGTAGTGTGTAGGAATGAGTTAGCAGAGTTTGACTCGCAAAGCAGAATGTGGTTGTCTTGTCGAGTTATATTGGATTGCAAAAAATAATGAAGAAAATCCTAAATTTCATTATAAATATAGAAGATTACAAAGTTACAAAGAGCTTCACTTTCATAATAATAAGAAAGAACTGCCACTTACACAGCCTCCTAAATAATTTATTCTTCTGCAGTGAACACCAACTCTTACTCTAAGTTAAAGGAGAAGAAAAGCAGTCACTACCTGATTAGGGTTCTCTCCAACATGTAAAGCTCTCTTCAACAACAGCCAAAACCCATAGATTGCCCTTTGCTTGCATAGAAAATATCTCCATAATATTTTTTTATATATTTAGCCAATATTTGGACCTCAAATGATCTAAAATACCCCCCAAATTACGCCTAAGCCGGAGCAGAATTCCGCTTAGCGCTACGGCATGCCATAGCGCCCTGGTCTCAGGCAAGCAGCTACTAGGGCATGCTCCATCGCCCAGGTCTAGAGCAACATGCTCCAAAGCGCGCCACAGCGCTACGATGCCTCAGTCTCTATTTGCTGGGCGCCATGGCGTGCTACGGTGCGCTGTGGTGCCTACTACAGCTCAACTTTTCCAACTTGTCTCGTATCATCTCGGAACCTCCCGAAAGTCCACCAGAGCTCCATTAGCATCTCCATGATAATTTAAACAGTCTCAGCATCCCAACATATTTAGAATTCATAAAGTTAGGAAATTAAGTACAAGTTTAAATTCAGTAATTTTAGTATTGTTGAATTAAAATTATTATGATAAGGCTATACAAAAAGTTTAGTCAACTTTGGAGCTTCCGATTGATCGTAATTAATTTTTAAAATTTTAATCTTCAAAAATTAATATAAAATGAAATATAACTCTAAATTGAGAAGTTTTGGTATGGGCGTGTTCGTCTCATTGAGATACACATACGAGTTAAGTTTCGTTAATTTTAGAGATCAAATGACAAAAAATACAAAAAATTTACTTGAAATTAAATTATTTGAAAATTTTCCATTTCTCTCTCCTCCCCACTGCCCCTCAATAGAGCCCGCATGCCAGCTAATTTCAGAGATTAAATGATGGAAAATAAGAGAAATTGATAAGTTTTGGTACGAGTGTGTTTGTCATGTTCTATCTGGATAAGCACATTTCTTAATGATTATATATGTTTATATATCCGCATTTGTTACAGTTCTGAAAAATTTTACAAGCATATTTTTACTTCAAAAATTACATTGTGTTTTCTTTAATGATGTTTTTATATTTTTTTGCATAAATCATGCTACTTAATATTAACTGTAAATCGTGATATCCTACAAATATTACTTACCACAGTATTTAATTAAATTTTCCTTAGTTCGACCTAACTATATATATATATGGCTGATTATGAGTGGTCTCTGGATCAAAAATTTGAAAGGAAGTTGTTGTAGAATGGAGGTGCAATTTGATGCAAAATGAAATGTTTATTTATTTTTGTTAAATTTTTGCTTAGTGCGTAATGAGAAAATTTTGTAAACAATTATTATCTATATTTCGAATGAATTTTCTTGATTATTCTAATATTTTTGAATATTGAAATGAATATGAAATATGTGTTTTTATACTTTCCTACTACACTATTATACTGAGCCTCGACAAGATCTTGGGATGTGAGCACCTAACACTTGATTAATTATGCTAATCCAATGATGGGTTGCCACAACAGGTGTGTGCTAAAAACTTGAAGACTTGATGATGTACTAATTTTTTATTTATTTATATATTTTTTGATCAAATGTTAAGTGATAATCATGAGGGTTGTAAATAAGTGTTAATTTGGTCTTTTATGGGAAAAGACAATTTAGTCCCTTGTGAGAGGGTATTGATTTACAATTTTTATGATTATTTGACATATCTTATATAACTATAATAGGCTCCAATCCTCTTCTATTAAGACAGAATAATAAGTACTTGACAACTTGATAAGTTGTTCTTTGCATATTTGACTCTCATCAATTGAAAGTCTTCTCGATGTTACTCTTAATCGACGATGAACATAGTGTGCATAATTTTGCTGAACTAAGTTGCGTATAACTTTAATATTTATCTTTATTATTATGAAAAATGTTACATTTACATTTTCATATACACAATCATATTCAAAACCAATTAAAAATTTTCTTTTTTTTTTTTTTTCTTTTTTTCTTATACATTGATCCAAACAAAAAGTGAATTGCAGCAATCATATATTTACACATAGGATTATCACGTCATCCTTATTTTAAGGTGTATATGATAGAGTAAGTGTAGCAAAGTGCTATTATTATATATTTGAATTTTTCTATACTAGTTTAAACCCTCCTGAATTTTCCTCTTAATCCAATCTCAAATATCCATCTAAAACCTATTCGTACTAGCCACAGCACATCAGGGCACATTCTCGTGTTGCCCACCCCGCGCTTTTATAAATAAAGAAATAAAGAAAAAAAGATAGAAAAAAAAAAACAAATTTTATTTTACTACTAATGCTTTGTTAGTTTACATTTTTCTTTTATTTTTTAAAAAAGTTGTCTTGTTTTTATTATGAGTTTCGGTATCAAAAAATAGCCAAAATAAAGTAAAGTACATATGATATGATAGTTCTATGTGTAATCACATAATTGATGAAATACACTTTTTGTTGGGATCTTACTACTTGTTAGGATCTTAATAGAGCTCAAATAATGTGGAACAATTGGTGTAAATGATGAGAAAATAAAAAAACAAAACAAAAAAACCCCACATACAAACACAATAATAGAACAAGGCAAGAGATTTATATGGTTCAGTGCTACCACATATGTCAATGGGGATGAAAACAGAGAAATTTCACTATATTGAGAAGATTACAATGATTTAGAGTTAAGAAACTCATGCCCAAATCCTTAGGAGCCACTTTGTTCTTATATGGAGCAACCACCACACACAACCTATATAAAGATTGTCGGTTCTATCAGTTCAAACATTAAAAAGGGCTTAGCAAATATTTTTATGGGGCTCAGAATCGTGCCAGCTGAGCTCCGAACGCCAAGGCACGGTGGCGCCAGCCTCTTGGGCATACGGGCACTGCGGCGCGCTTTGGCGCCCGCCTCGCGGGTTACTAAACTGACGCTAAGCACCATGGCACGCCCTGACGTCTTCCAATGCACGTTATGGAGCGTTGTGGTGCCTTCAAGAACATCTCTTAATCAACACTTTTTGCGTGGGCTACACTTTAACGATAATTTTAATGGAATGTTAGCACTTTGCCACGAAAGAGGATAGTTATAAGCATTGTGGAATCTCCATTGTGATTGTTGATTTGTTCTCCTTTCAAGGGGTATGTATTTTTTTAGGAACGTCCATCCAGCAAGGAGAACCTTAAGCTTTCATGATTTTCGCATAGCATCTAATAGAGCATTCAACAACCTCCTTTAGGGTGTTGGTAGAGAAGGAGAGCGACCAAGTAAGCCAGCTCGAGTTGATGATGTTGTGAGCACAACATCCCTCCTTTAGGGTGTTGGCAGAGAAACCATAAATTATGAAAAAACTATCACGAGAAACACCTATTGAATGCAAACCCTAGCATAGTAAAAAAATGAGTTCTATATAATATTTTTAGTAGCCATATGCAAGAAAAAAAAATTTTATTTGTCTTGATTTTATTTTTTTTGTTATTTTTCTTAGAATTTCTTAAAAAAAATCTTAGTCACTAATTATATTTTAGAGTATTTGAGTTGGGAGTTCAATGTTAATATATATATTTTTAATATGCAGAAATAAATGCTTAATAAATAGATTAAACTTGAGCAAATTAATTATTTTTCTTAAAGTGATGAGCTCCTCAACCAAATATTAATGAACAGCATGATTTGCTGATTAAAGAAGTAGAAAGCTTTGTTATATATAAGAAAAATCTAATTATAAACAGCATCTCCTAAATTCCATATTAAAAATATTACTTAGGCTCTTAAATAATTTTAAAAAATATGAATAATTAAAATTTATAATTTAAAATATGTATTTTTCTGGATTGGATAATTTTTTGAAAAATGTATATGACCTATATATATATATATATATATATATATATATGAGTTAGACATAATATGAGTATTGTTGGTACACTTATATGATAGTATACAATAAAATATATAGATGATGTATCAATGTATAAATAGATTATTGTTAGAATATATTTTTTATTTATTTATTTATTTTTTTTTTTTTGGTTGGTTTATATATAAAGATTATTAAAAATAAAAAGAAATTATTTATCCTGAATATTTTTAACATTATATATGACTTTTGTTGAGACTAATAATTAATGAAAACTAAAAACACGAGGCGTGGATAAGATTCAACGAAACGGGACAGTATCCCAAATACACCGAACCTGCCCTGCTTCCATCCGACCCTTTTCTTATTATAAGTAGCAGAACGAGCAGCGAGAGAGAGAGAGAGATAATCGAATCCTCGGATGGCGCGAGCCCGTCTGTGGAATTGGATCGACGTGGACTGCGAAGCATCGGTGGCGGAGTCCGAAGAGCTGATCTTCGATTTCTACCGCAGCGAATTGGAAGGAGCGGATGACGCGGCGGTGGAGGAGAGGCCGGCGCCAAAATGGCGGCGAGAGCTGGAGGCGGAGCTGAGCGAGGCTGCGGCGGACCCTATGGCGAAGTGGATAATGGATAAGGCAGCGGCGGCGGCGGCGGCTGCGGCGGGGCCCGTCCGTGGGGACCAATGCGATAAGCTTCTGAGAGAGAAGCTGCTTCGGGCTCTGCTGAACACAGGGCTCGATGCTGGTGAGTGGCCCGGGTTGAACCGGTTCTGATTTCTCTATTATTTGAGTTAACACTGTTACTGTGGGCAGGAATATGCGAGTCCCGTTGGGTTAATACGGTGGGAGTTACGGCGGGCAGGCACCAGTATATTGATGCGGTGGTGGGAAAGAGGCGTTACATAGTAGAGATAAATCTGGCAGCAGAGTTCGAGATCGCACGGCCAACAAAAGAGTACGAAGAGCTGGTTAGAAACTGTCTGCCAAGAGTTTTTGTGGGAAGGCCGAAGACGCTTGAGGCGGTAATCCGGATCTTGAGCACGGCGTTAGAGGAGTCCATCAAAGCCGTTGGCATGCATTTGCCTCCATGGCGTCGAATAAAGTACATGCATCAGAAGTGGCTAGGGGACTACAGCCGGCGTCCAACTCATCTTCCTTATTTCAGCCATAGCATAGATGCTAATGGTATTTTTCTAAGGGGAATGTGAAGGAACCATATTAAATCCTTGTGATATGTTTTGACATTGGAGTACCATTAAAATATCAGTACTTGGAATGATCTCTAATTATTTATTTTTAAATCTTAGTTCCCTTCATTTTTCTTATTATTTTGAAAAATGTAAAGTTTGATATACCTCAATACTTAGAATACTTTCTAATATTTGTCAAAATCTCCACATTATCCTTACAATACCAAATCAGGAGCTAGCGGAGGTGCAGAATGTGGACTTTTGAAGAGCTTAATGGATAATGGAGATGTTGCTAAATAATTTGTACCTTATTGCTAGCACCCACCCTTATTTTATCTTTAGCTTACTTAAAGCCATGTATAATAAATGATATGTATGGAATAATTATGGATCTTACACTATAATTGAATGGGTTAGTGTGAAAATATTTGGAATTATTTTTTTTATTGCCCTACTATACTAAATCCCGATATGATCATAAATAATTAATACCTAATGTTGGATTAGTCACTAATCTAACATCGAATCATTATAGTCATCCTCAATATCTCTACACAAAAGGGACAACAAATAATATAGAGACAAAAAATTATATTTGTATAAACAAAATTCTGCGACTACAAACACTTATAATAAAGGATGAGCATAAAAATAACACATGTCAATTTATTTTTTCTCATGTATATTTTTTCTTTGGATAGTTTCTCCACTATACTCTTAACTATGGGAATTAACTTATTTCTTAGTTTCTTAATATCAAAACTAATATTATATCTAGCATCTTCTCATATATCTTATTTTGTCATAAGATAATATCTTCCATAGATACTAGCAATGATGGTTCTGATGAGTATTTCCGAAGCGAAGAAGTCTAAGTTTATATGCATTTTGTTTTAATTGAGACAAAATCTCAAATGAACAAATAAATTAAGAGATTATCTTTTCTATTACTCCAAACTATCAATGTCTTTTAAAGGGATGACATCCATATGAATAAAATATTCTACCCCAAACTTATTATTATTGTATTTGGGGTCAAAGTACTTCCTCCATTTATCTTATCAATCTTCAATCTAGCTTGTATAAGTTTTACTTTTGTAATAGTAGCTTCCATCTAACTGTTTATCTACACTTTCTTTCATACGATGCTTTATAAGATAGTGTTATCTGTTTCTCTTAGTTACATTAAGAAAATAAAATACAAGATAAACTAAATATTTATGAATTTGATTCACCCTTTATATTTATTTTTCTATTTGGGAGTAAGAGGTTATGCTCAAATATAACTTGGATCCCAATTTTACCCAAATAATGTGCAAAACTTTGATGTGAAATGGATGTCTCAATCAAATACTATCATCTTGAGCACTTTCTGCAATTTTTTTTTTAATTTTTAAATATAGGTTAACTAAATGTACAACTAAATATGTTTGATGGATAGAAACAAAATGAGAAAATTTAGTAAGACAATGAATGATTGCCCAATTGAATTCACTTAGTGCTTTATAGGAAGGAAAGCTTAATACAAAATATATGGATATAACATTCCTAGGAACTGCTTTCTCCAGCATTAGCTTTATCTTCTCTCTGCCTGCACTTAATTCTCCTTCATTGGATCCGTGCCTCTTCTTCTTTTTTCTGATGTTGTCTTCCTCCTAAGGAACTCCTTGGAATGTTATGTGGTGGCTAAGGTTCATTCTCTTTTGAGGGGTTCAAAAGATCTTGATTATTTCTCCAAGCTTCTCTTAAACAGTCTTCCTCTCTTTTGCCCACAATATTAAATTATGGCTTTAAATTTTTTTTCTTATTCATTCTTGAATCTTGGACTCTTTGAATACATATGCTTTGAATATTATTTTATTCCTCCTTGAAAGTTAAGAGATTGCCATTTTTCCTCATTCAGCCTTGGGAGATGTAAGGTTTAATTAAATTTAACCCCTTGGAGCCCCAATTATTCATCCTTTTTGTGTAGTTTTGACAATAGGTGTCATGACACGTTGTAGCGCTTAGCTTGCGATGGTCGGACCCGAGGCGCGCTGTGGTGCGTGTTCTCAATTACATACCTTAAATAAAAGTTCCATTGAACCACGATGTAGTGCGCTATAGTATCACATTTTTGGTGGTCTGGCGCTGCAGCGTGCTATAGCGTCCGCTATTTTAATTGATTTTTTGGTCTTCCACTGCAACACGCTATGACGCCATGCTCTCAATGCTTGGGCTCTACAACGTGCTTAGGTGGTCAACTTTGCATTTGTCTGGTGTTGCAGCGTGCTATAGTGTCATACTCTCGAGGCTTTGATGCTACAGCACGGTGTGGCATCTAATTTTTCTAAAAATACCATCTTTTGAGGCAAAGTTGATGTTGAGCTGAAAAAATCATAAAACAAATGAAAATATATTGAAGCAGCAAAAAATTCTACTAAAAATAGTTAGCTATGCTAGACTATATATATAATTAGGGCTCTTCACTCCTTCACATTTAAATTATTGCTCGTTCTCAAGTAAGTGATCAATAGTTTCTTGGATGAATTTAGGTTAATGAGTGAGACTTCATTTTATTTGCAAATCTAATTTAATTTTCAAGAGAAATTCAGTGGAATCAAATGCTGAATCAATGTGATTAATACTAGATAGAAATTTGATTGTGTTTTTCGGTTTTTTGAGAAACTTATCTTTATTTAACATTGACTTCTCTTGCTTAATTTTGTGATTACTGTTAACATAGTTTGGGAAGACCTTAGTTATTGTTAAGTGAGTTTGTTTAGTAATTACTGTATGAAACTTTAAGTGCCATATGTGCTTGTATATTTTTCCTCATTCAGTCTTGGGAGATGTAAGGTTTAATTAAATTTGACCCCTTGGAGTCCCAATTATTCAGCCTTTTGTGTAGTTTTGACAATAGGCGCCATGACACATTGTAGCGCTTAGCTTGTTGTAATCGAACCCATGGCGCACTGTGGTGCTTGTTCTCAATTAAATACCTTGAATACTTATTCCCTTGATCCACATTGTAGCGCTATAGTGTCACACTTTTTGTGGTTTAGCGCTGCAGTGCGCTATAGCGTCCGCTTTCTTAATTGATTTTCTGGTCTTCCACTGCAACACGCTATGACGTCATGCTCTCGATGCTTGAGCTCTACAACGCGCTTAGGTGGTCAACTTTGCATTTGTCTGGCGTTGCAGCGTGCTTTAGCGTCACACTCTCGAGGCTTTGGAGCTACAGCACGGTGTGGCATCTAATTTTTCTAAAAATACCTATCTTTTGTGCAAAGTTGATCTTGAGCTAAAAAAGTCATAAAACAAATGAAAATATACTGAAATAGCAAAAAATTCTACTAAAAATAGTTAATTATGCTAGACTATATATATATATATGTATATGTATATACATATATATAATTGGAGCTCCTCACACCCCATACTTAAATTTTTGCTCGTTCTCAAGTAAGTGATCAATAGTTCCTTGGATGAATTCAGGTTAATGAGCGAGTACTTCATTTTATTTGTAGATTTGATTTATTTTTCAAGAGAAATTTAGTGGCATCAAATGTTGAATCAATGTGATTAACACGATAGAAATTTGATTGTGTTTTTGGGTTTTTTAAGAAACTTATCTTTATTTAACATTGAATTCTCTTGCTTAATTTTGTGATTACTGCTAACATAGTTTGGGTGGACTTTAATTATTATTGAGTTTGTTTAGTAATTGCTGCATGAAACTTTAAGGGCCATATGTGATCATTCTTATGAAATGTAATGCTTTTTATATAGGAAGAGAAATTTTTTTTCATCCATGTTCATTTCATATAATTTTTTGATGAAAGAGATATTTTTCATCATCCCATTATATTTATTTAAGTATTTTTTTATATGTCAAATTCAACAAATGTATTACATTCATGAAGTCCTACATAAACTAAGAACATTCTATATTAACCACCATTCTTTTCTCTCTTTACAACCATTATTCCTCCACACTTTGTTCATTTCATCTTTTAATTAAACTTTAGTGTGTTAAGGTTAGTTTTATCAAACCTTATTTTTTGTTTAATTTCTATCTTGTCATTTTTCGCAAGCTCCAAATAATTAATCCATAGAATAATAATTTATTTTGAATCAGATTCAAAAGAAAAAATTAAAGTTTTCATTATCATCATAAGAAATTCCCAATTACTATTTAATAATACTTTCACTTTGTTCACTTCATAAGAAATTCCCAAATAAGAAACAAAATAAAATTACCACTTGGTTATTCGCTTTGTTCATCATCTTCATCATTATCTTCTTCTTCATCATATACGAGTCAAGGAATTGTTGGAGGTGGTATCAGCGATGGCGAAAGAACTAATGTTTCACCTGGGCCATCGTATATGTGCTAGTTTGCAAAAATGTTCCCAAGGGTATTGTTGAGCTCTTGGGTGTACCTGCAATGATTGTACAACGTGGTCTTGTAGTAATTCAATCTCCGATCGATGCATTGTCCCACTTTCTTATTGTGTTCTTCCAACCTCTTCATGCGTTTATTCAAATTTTGAATATATGTCTGCTGCCCTTTCACAATTGGCAGTTTCTATCCGTATCTTTCTTTTATTCCTTACTTCAGTACTTCTTCAGTGATGGACTTGCTAAGTTTTTTGAATGTCAGGGGTGCTCGAGGAGGAAGTTGAGGTTCCTCATTAGGAATGGACACCCCTTGATTTATGCATAATTCAATAATCATGGATCCAAATGTAAGGGTTGCACAGTGTTCATTGAAGGCTTTCTATAGTTGGTCAAAAATTATTTTAGCAATATTTATTACTCCTAAATGGCATAAACTAGCACAACTAGTGCTCTAGTTACTTCGCTTAAATGCCCAGTTGGCATAATTTTGCTGGAAATAAGAACGTGTCGGGCACAGAATTGAGTGTTGCCTTGGGTATGTTAGCGAAGCTCTCTTTCATTCTACATTGTGACCAGTTAGAGCTTTATCCACCTCAACAAAGTCGAATTCAAAACTTAGGTAGTTGTTGTAGGCACAAGAGTCTACATACTCCAACCCATAAATATTGGAGATGGCATTCAACCCTTAGTCTATACCCTTCCCCTTTTTACATAAATGCTCCTCATATAAGCATTTAAGACATTAGCGTATACTTCCTACACAAGAATAGGATAGATTAGTTTGGGGTGCCCCACAAGTAAATCCCAATTCCTTTCTTGGACAAATATTGGAGTCACTGGGCATGGTTCAACAAAACATCTCTCAAGAATGAGTTTCCTTTTAGAGGTGATTTGGTAGAACCTCTACTCTACCTCTCACGAAGAGAATCTATGAGTATCAAAACTTGCTCTCGATGAAGATGCAGCAGTTGCCTTTTCTACGGTCACCTTTGTTTTGGATGCCATTTCAAGAGGTTATTTCAAAAGTATTAAGGATGAAAGAATTAAGAGTCTTAAGATTTATGCTGTGAAGAATTCCTCATATCCTAGGGTATTTATAGGCAAGTTATTTTGAAAATAATCATTTCATTTCTAACTTCTTTTACAAATTTTCTCTTCCTAATGGGAAGTCAACAAATCAAATATATCCCTTTGAATGTGATATATTAATTAAATGCCAAAAAAGACTAAAGGACGGCATGCAATTAATCCTCATATGATTAGTAGTTTAGGCAGCTAGCTGGCACGCTGAAGCGTCAAGAATGGGAAGGTTCAGATTCATGACGCTTCTTATTCAGGTTTTAAAGTTATAGAGCTATGATGCACTGTAACATGCGATCTTTGAGTAGTCGGGGCAATGACATGCTATAGCATTAAGCTCTCAATAGGCTAGCACTATAGTGTGCTGTAGCGCCTGTCTCTAGAGGTGCTGGCACTATGGCGGCTGTAGCGCCATCTATCTATATTCGTTATTGAAATCCAAAATTTTCTTACAAATTCTAGGTGGTGATTAATTAACTTATTAATAAACTATTTTAACACTAAAAATGACTAAACAAATATTGGTTGCCTCCCATAAAGCACTTAGTTTTATGTCCTCAGCTGAACCATTCAATATTTATATATTTAATTAATTTTTCACAACTTCTTTCCATATTTTATTTATGGTTTTGGGATGGGCACTAGCTCATTTATTTATAGCTTCAGCAGTATCACTAGCTGTGCTCTCTATCTCTCCTTCTACCCAAGGTTGATTTTCTAAGTTTTTTTTCTCTAAGATTGAAGGATAACATTTTCTTACCTTTTCTTCTCCCCCACCTTGTTTATTTTTTGTTGGCTGGTGCAGGTTCTTCAATACCTCCAGATGAGGTTTTCTTCTCCCGCTTAGATTCAACTCTGTTTGGCTCACTCTGCTCAATATCCATTTCTTCTAAAGCTAACTCCTCTCTTTTTCTTTCCTTCCAATTGAAATAGACTTTCTTTCTTTTATTTATTATGCTCATCAGTTTGACTTCCTCCTCTCTACCATTCACCTTAATCTTCATTATTCCTTTATCAATGTCAATTATTGCTCAGGTTGTGGCAAGAAAGGTCATCTGAATATTATAATTGATTTCTCATTCAACCTATCCAATTTGCAAATTATAAAGTCAGTTGGAATCTTGAAACTTCCTATATTTACAATAACATTTTCTAGTACTCCTATGGGGTCATTAAATCTAGATTTGAAAACTCAAGAGCCACAAAAGTATCTTGCATTCCACTCAGTCCTAGCTATTGATAAATCTAGTATGACATTACAGTAACTGATGCACCTAGATCGCATAGAGGGTCTATAAGAACTTCCCCTTCTATTACACAAGGAATGTTAAAATTTTCGGGGTCTTTTAGTTTTGGTGGTATCAAATTTCTAGTATGGTCGTTCAAGTTGCAATGATTAGTCTCTCCTACCCTTCCCTTGCATTTAGACTCCATTTCTTATTGAATGTTATTGTTTTCATAATTATCATTCAACCACAAGGTTTGTATTTGTAACAACCCGTGTTGTTACCCAAGTTAATTAGGACTAATCATAGTCCTAATTTTTATCTCAATACACTAATTAAGTTATTAGGAGTTCACCACAAAGACCCAGTCCAAACCAGGAGTCAAACGGATCAAATCCTGATTTCAGGAATTTCAAGAATCCCGAAAATTGACCTATTTATTTTGACATCCGATCGAAAAATGGACTTCGTCATTGTGCTCATTGCCCCCAAATTAGCTAGGGGTGATGTTTTCGTGTCAATCGGGAGTCGTCAAAATTTTGACGAATATTTTAATAATATTTAATACATCGAAATTGGGAAATTAAAAATACTTATTCGAATCAAAAATTCGACCTCGCCGTTGCTTTCCTCACCCCTCAATTAGTTAGGGGTGGATAGTTGTGAATTTTTTGAATTGATTTAATTAATTAATCCTAAATAATATATAAGGATTAAAATTAATTATTTAATTTATTTTAATAATTTATTTATTTTTTTATTTTTTTTTAATAGCTTAAGTATTATAATTATTAGGTCAGTTTAAATTGTATGAAAATAGGATGGATCAAATTATTTACTATAGTCTAGACTCAAAGACATTAAGTATGGAATCAAGTGAAGTTAACATAAATACTAGATTTAGTTATATAGATTAAATAATTATAGTGCGTATACAATTATAATTTTATTGGTAAAACAGAATTTTAGGATTTAAATATTTGTAGGTATATATATATATATAATCAGTTAAACCTATAGGCATATATAATCAGTTTGCGTAGTCCTAAATGCCCGTATAGGTATTATATCATAATAAAATAATTAGATTAAGTTAGTAAATTAATTAGGTTGTTATTACAGTAATTTAACTTAACGTAATCAAGTACAATAAAATTTAATTAAACATTAATCGGGTTGCATAGTATGTATATATATATCTATTTGCATATATATATATATATATATATATATATATATATATATATAGATTTACATATAGCGTTTGTAATAAATAGTATTAAGGCAGAATATATATATATATATTTATTTATTTATAAATAAAACACAAGTAATATTAGGAAAGATATGTGCGTACATAAATATCATTGTGTATGTATATAGACAAGTACAAACAGCAAACCTTAATTTTAAAATATAAACTAGTATATATTCACACATTATAAAACAATTTATACACGTACGTATATAAGTACTGTAACCTGGACAATTAATAAATACTTAACAGCATTATTAGCACTAATAATTAAATAATTAACAGTTAATATTAGTTAATTAAAATCTTTAATTAATAATAGTATAGAAGAACCACAATATTAAATAAGCACGTACGTGTATATATATATATATATATATATATTTTACTCTAAGTTAGTTAATTAAACGCTATTGATGATTTAATTGGTCAGTAATGATAAACAGAAAATTTACATTACCTAATATATATCGGCTATATAAAAATTAAGTATTATAACTATACAGTAAATATATATTAACTAGTAAACAATTAAGATTAATCTACAAATCATTAATAAATTAGTAGATTAAGTTAAACCATTAAATAAACTGGTTGATAAATTAAAAGATTAAAGTGACAATAAACAATTAATCAATCGATGTTGCCTAATTAATTTGGTTATAAGAAGCAAACTTAATTAAATTAGTACTTGAGAATTAGTAAGGGACGTTCATAACAAAATTGGAATGAGGGTCATTAATTAGGTGACAAAAAAAAAAAAAAAGGTAATAGTTAATTAAAGTAAAACCTGAATTAGTTAAGGGGACGCATAAGTACACATGATAGATAATCAATAATAATCAAATTAAATAGAGGCCTTAATTGCCTACCAACTTAAAATACCCATAACTTATCCTATTAAACTCAGAATGCAGTGTTCTTGGACTCTATAGAATCTTTGAACAGCCCCCAATAATAAACTGCATAAAACATTTAGGTTTAAAGAGAGTAAAATTATCAAATTGTCCTTGAGTCAAAAACCTTAATTTGAACCTGTAGGATCCGTCTCTCGTCCAAATTGGACGTACTCACTGTCTATCTTCAAGTTAGACAGTAAGGAATCACTTGGAATTAAGAAAATTCAGTTTGAACCCTTAAAACAAAAGTCGACTTTTAGACCCTTAAAGTAGGGGTAAAATAATTATTTTGCCCTAAGTTTGGGAATAAGCACCCCTAACCTTTAATTAATATTCCAAAACATTAAAACTAATGTTATAATTGTATTAGTGATATTTAAGTGAGTGAAATCAACCATTAAGTCAGATTCCTTAATTCTTCTTAGTCTTAAATACTACACCTTAAGAACCTTTCCTGAGACTAGGATTAGATCATAGGTTAAAGTTCACTCATTGGGTAAATGGGTTACCCGATGGGCGAAACCTTAGTTTTATTAGTTTCTAGACTTTTCTTTTATTTTACAACTTGTTCTGATTATTTTATCTTTTAACTTTAGTTTTAGGATAGGAGATTCATCCTATTAAGTTTGATTATTTAATAGGATTACCATAATCAGTAAATCACTTTGATAATGAACCTAAAACTTAGATCTTACCCATTTTGGATTATGTGATTAAACTTAAATCTCGTAATATTTAATCCATAATCTATAGGCTTAGAAGATCTTGATCAGATCTTAGATAGAATGTCTAAATTCACCAAAATTATGATGTATGATTTATTGATTTAACTCATAGTCATCTATCTGATTAAACTAGATTAGAACCTGATCAGTTCTAATCCTTTTTAACTTATAAGGATGAGTTTCTAAGTTACACTCGATAGTAGGAAAAGGGTGATCCTGAACTTGTGTAACTTGGAATAGCTAGAATGAATAATAGAACACAAATGATATCACCATATTAGTAGAGTCCCTTGCTTATTTTGATACTTTGTGCTACGCATTCCTTGTATATTTGTGCTTAATTCCTTGTTCATATCATACAAGAAACTTTTGTGCATAAAATGAAAATTTAGAATAATTATGATAACAGTTGCCTTTGAGTTCATTCTCTGGGAGGATTCTGGTGCACATTTACCCTATTGGACGGGGTAAGGAGTAATAAGGAGGCTTAACATTACTCATTAAGGAGAGTGTATTAAGTATGAAATCTGCGTAGTTTTGCAGATGTGCTTGACTCCTCAGATGTTTCTGAAACGTGTCCACAAAAATAAAGTAAAATAACAAAAAGATTTTGCATATGTGATTACTGCCTCCTTCAGTTTTGCTGCTGGATTTTATCTGTCATAGCCCTGAAAGGCTATGGGAATTTCTATCTGCTCAAACCCTGAAAGGCTTGGGGTTTTTACCGGCCCGATGGCAAACTTTCTGATATGACAGTCTTTACATACCCGTTTTAATTTTTTTTAGTTTACTGTGTATAATGTTCAAATGTTTGTTTCGCTTAGCTATTTTTCTTTACATACCCGCTTACCTGTACATATTTATAGGATGCTAGACTTTACTGTCTACTATACGTACCATGTTCAGATTTCTGTCATTTAATTTGCATATGTCGCATGATCATCAGCATATCTAGGATTAGTCTTTACTTTCAGTACCTTTTACTTATTATATTATATGCCTATTCCTTGCTTAGCTATTGTGCTTTTGCCTCATTTATTGTTATGTCCTTGTTTCCTTGTACGCTTACTGCACCTTCTGCTTAGTTACTTTTGTTGTTCATAAGTTGTAAATGGTGATATTATAGAACACATGAAAAAATAACAGCCTAAAATGTACTTAGACAATTGTCTAATACAAGATTTTTCTTTTCTTTGGCTGGGGCCCTACATTGTGAAACTGACAATGTCAGGAATAGAGCAGTTTGAGGATCCAGTACCTGAAGAGGAGCCCTATTTAGAGGAGGCGCGTCAGCTGGAACCAGAAGACATTTAGCTTTCTGATATATGTGAGGATGAGCGCATTTGCACATTTATTTTTCTTAAACTTTAATTGATGTAATAATACAGGTACCTATGACTATGTGTTTGGATTATTTTATGCTTGTATTCTGAGATATGTCCCATATTTATTATATTGTGATGCTTGGATGTCATTTCTTAAATTGCTTCCGCACTCTGTATGATTTAGTAGATAGTGACTGATATTTTATTCTGTGCTCACTTCTTCCCTTATTAGGTAGATTATGGATTTCATTATAATCCAATGATAAGTGAGGGGTTAGCCAGAGTGACACACCACCCCTTAGCTTAATTCTGCGGATTAAGGGGTGGGGCGCCACATTATTTTTTAGAACTTGTTTCATTAGCTTCTATGGCGCTCACCGTCTCTTTTAGGTATATTTCAATAGAACTTGGGAGTGCTCCCCGAGGTCTATTTTAAAGGCATTGTGATATTTTTCCTAGTTGCATTTCTTTATTTCTTAAGGTTACTTCAGTGCGTTGGATCTAGGTTTCATGACGATTCATGGTAACCTATGTTCTTTGCCTAAAAGTCTTAACTTTTAATGAATTGAATGATCCTTCTAATCTCATTTCTTGATGCATGTATTGCTGATGTCCTTGATTATTCAATTGATTAAACTGTTTGTTAGCTGATTAGTTAGATTTTTGATGTTGAATGTGGGTGTTTTCATTGTTGTAACTCCGGTAAAAGTTTGAGTGATTTCTCCACCCATGATTGTATGTGTTTGAGTAGGGATTATTTTTTGAGAGTAGCTGTTATTTCTTAGAAAATTTATTTGTTCATGATTGGATAGAGTAAAAGGGTTATTTAAGTTGAACCCCTCACTTGAATGTTGCCCTCCAAAAAATTCATAATAAATTTTCTGAACTACATTAACACTCATTTTTCCTAGTTTCTGGTTTAGCATAGATATTTTCCTTTGTAGCATGGCTATTTGATTTGTTTCTAATGCATTAGCAGTTCCCTTCTGTTTTGATTAACCATCTCATTGGACCACTGGAATGAATTATTTGCCATTTCCTTAAGGAAATCATAGGCTTATTCTTGGATATTATTACTTAAGGAACCTCCAGCAACTACATCTATTAGGGTTCTTGAGAGTACATTCAATCAGTTATAAAATATTTGAATTTGCATCTACAAAGGGTACCTATGATGTGGGTAATGTTAGAGACATTCCTTAAGCCTCTCCCAGCTATCGTATAATGATTCTCCTTCTAACTTGATGAAATGTTTTATTTATATTCTTATCCTTGTTTTTCTTAGCCGGTGGAAAGTATTTTGCTAAAAATTTTCTAGCTAAGTTGACTTGCATGGTGATTGAATTGCTAAGCTATGAAATTAACTAGCTCATAATAAAAAAGGAAGCGGTCTATGTTTAAGAGCATCATCAGTAACATTATTGTACTTAAATGTGTCATAAAATTTCTAGATAATTGGAGATGTGAGTGTTAGGGTCTTTATTATAGAGTCCATAGATGTGGTTCCCCACCCCTTAATCCATAAGATTAAGCTAAGGGATGGTGTGTCACTTTGGCAAATCCCTCACTTGTCATTAGATTAAGGTATAATCCTCAATCCACTAATAAGGGAAGGATGTGCACTGGATAATGCAGCAGAATCATTCACTAAGTATATACATTCATCAGAGTGCGGAAGAAAAGATAATAAAATATGCTACATACAATCCACCACAATACAAATAAGGAGTAAACATGCAACTCATAATAAAATAGTACAGTAAAAGAACATACATAAATATCTGAATTATTACAAACATTAAATAAGTTTTAATGAAATAGATAAATCTCTCATTCTAACAAAATAAAAGGGAGCTAAGCTAAGGATCTCTAGCGGCAGCACACTCCTCCTCTTAAATCTGATCTTCAGAAGGCTCGACTATCTCAAATAACTCAGAATCTACCATTATTGGTTTCACAATGATATGGCCCCAGCCAAAGAAAAAAAAATCTAGCTAAACATATTATCTAAGTATATTTTAAGCTGTTTAAGCTTATGAGTTTTATGATATCACCATTTTACTTTGACTATAAAACAAATAAAGCGTAAGAGTACAACAAGCATACAAATGAAGGAATAAGCTATAAATAAAGATATTTATAACTAGCAATATGTGAGGTAAAAGAACATACCTAAACTCCAAAGCTGTAACAAGGTTAGGCATATAAGTATAAGTAAAGTAAGGAAAACACTGAAGGAAAAGACTCATCCTAAATATGCTTATGATCACTTGACATATGCAGGTTAAAAATAAATAATCTTACTGTGATATGTATAGTATGCAGTAACAAAAAGTAGCATCTTATAAGTAATAAGTAAGTAAAGAAAAGCTGGTTGAAGTAAAGTGTAATAATAAATGGTGACAGTAAACAGTAAACAATAAACAAGTATATAAGTACTACCATATTAGAAGATGGATAATCTAGCCTGCTGATATCAAAAGGATTCTTAGCGTCAACGTAGAGGCTAAGACGACAAAATATTCCTAGCGTCATCTGAGGCTAGGCCAGAATAACATAACAAAAACTAAATTGAAAAGGCAGTAATGTACACATGTAAAAATATCATAATTATTTACTTTACTTTTGTGGACACATCTAAAAGTAGCTGAGGAATCAAGCACGTCTATAAGACTACACAGGTTCCAAACTTAGCACAACACTCCTCAATGAGTAATGCCAAGTACTCTTTATTTAACCTTACCCCTGTCTAGTAAGGTAAAATATGCCAGATCAATAAGTAACTGAACCCAATGCAAATGTTATCCTAATATTCTATATTTTCATTTCATGCAACAACATTATCTTGTATGACATATTCAAGGAATAAGGCACAAAATACAAGGAATGTGAAAGCAACAAGTAAAATAATAGTGAGTAAGGGACTTTACTATATATGGTGACATCTGTTATTATCTATTAAACCATTCTAACTATTCTAAGTTATACAAGTTCAGGATCTATAATTCCTATTATCGAGTGTAACTTAGAAGCATGACTTATAAGTTAAAAGCAATTAGAATTGAGCAGATTCTAATTTAATTCAATCAATAATAACTATAAGTTAAATAAGAAATCATTACGTCCTAATTAATGGATTTAGACGTTCTGAACTAAGATATGATCAAGATCTACTAAGCTAGGGATTAAGAATTATACACTATGAGATTGGAGTTATTCACATCATCCCAAGGTAATACATAAGGACTATGGTTTAAATCTAAATTGTGAACTAATGATTAAGGCAAATCATATCAAGCAAAATTAAGGCTTAATAAGATGAATTTTTTAATCTTAATCTAAAATTAAAATATAAAATAATCATAATTAAAGTATTAAAAATATAGAAATTAATAAAACTGAAGTTTCATTTATTAGATAACCCATTTACTCAATGAATAAATTCTAATATAGCATCTACTCCTAATCTTAAGGGAAAAGGTCCTAGGGTGCAAGTGAAGTTCCTAAGGAAGCTCCTAATGAAAATACTTAAGGGATTTTAAGAGTTAATAATAGTTATTACAATTTATCTTTTAATTATTATTTTTATTTAATTAGGGAAGTTAAGAGCGAATTTTAGCTAAGTAAGGCATATTATCTTTAGAGATTTTCAAGCCTAAAGTTAGGATGTTTGACAAATTATTCAAATTATGAGATTTAAGACTTAAATTGATCATAAATTAGTTTTATTACTATTTTTAATGATTAAAAGATATTTTAACGATTAAGAACACTTAACCTAAATTTCGAGCAAAATAACCATTTTGCCCCTACTTAAGAGTCTAAAATATTTCTTTTTGTTTTATAGCTTCAAATTAAATTTTCTTACTGCTAAATGGTTCCTTGCTGTCTAACATGAAGATAGACAGTAAGTACACCAAATTTAGATAATAAATGAGTCATATAGGTCCAAACTAAGAAATTTAACCTATAAAAGTATTTTGGTAATTTTACTTAGTGGAATCTAAAAATTTAGTTAGTTTATTATTATTTGCTATCCAAGTATTTTATAGAGTCCAAGAACACTGAATTCTGATGTCAAATTATCAAGTTATGGGTGTTATAAGTTTAAGGGTAAATGTGTCATTTCTAGGGTTAAAAGGGGTCAAAAATCTAACTTTTCCATTTGAGATCTAAATTCAGTAAACTTAGTAGCTATAGCTTCCCTATCACACTAAGTACTTTAAGTAAGAGTAGACCCAAATTAGATCTCATTTGGCCAAGTTATGACCTAATTAGAGTTAGGGGTATTTTGGTCAACCTAAGATTTTTAGAGGCCAAAATCCAAATTTTATTTCAATTTACTGTTAGCACTAAATTTCTAATTTATCTAGCATCTTGAATTTTTTGATTTGAAGTCCAAATGATTAAGTTATGATCATTTCAATGCTATGATCTATTTTCTTGAAGGGGGGGTCAAAACTCAATTTAAAACTCACATACAACTTTATACATTGCTTAATTTTACTTAAATTAGATTCAAATTTGATATAATTTGGCCTCACTAGGGTCCTAAGGTCCTTAAAAATTGAAAACTGTGAAGTTTTAGCCATTTCAGCTAGTTTTGGACCAATCCGGATAGTCCTGGGCGCTACGACGCGCTGTAGCGCCTTCTGGCCGAAAGTCAAACGCTCTGGTGCGTTGTGGCGCGCTGCAGCAGATTTTGTTGCTGTGGCGCGCTGCAGCAAGCTTTGGCACTGTGGTGCGATGCAGTGGATTATGACAGACTCAACTTGAAGCTCAAGAAAAGAGGAGGGAAAAATGGATTCATTTAATTATTTTGATTTAAGTTAATTAATTCTTTAAAATAAAGAAAATTCAGATTTTATAAATGTGCTCCAAAAAATCCCAAAAATTTACCTCTAGCTAATTTGGGGGTGAGGAATGCAATGATGAAGTCAGATTTCGATTCCGACGAATGTTTAATTTTCCTATTTTTCGGGGTATTTAATTACATTAAAATATTCGATAAAATCTGACGACTTCCAAACATATCCAAAATATCACCCCTAGCTAATTTGAGGGTGACGAGCGCAATGACAAAGTTAGATTTTAATTTTGAGGTCAAATTAAATATCTCAATTTTCTAATTAATTAAATATTATTAAAATAATCCAAATATTAAATTGAGCTCTGAATCATTCCAAATCTTTGAGGATTGATTCTAATGACTAGATGAATTTAATGGAATGATAATTAAAATGAAATTAAGCTAAGTAAGAACCTAGGATTGTTACAATAAAATTGGACATTTTGCACCTTCAGTAGGATTGTAGGTTTTATCTTAGATTTGTTTACTTGAACATTTGGTCTTATGATGGCATTCAAAATTCCCCTAATATTTGGTAATGCATAACCTTAACTAAAAGATTCGACGCATCCGAGTTGTGAAGAATAATCTAAGAAAATATTTTAACTCCATGGCCCAATTCTAAATTCGAACACAAAGAGATGAATATGTTATAGCATTGGATGAAGTGACATAAGTTCACATAGGATCTATTGCTTATCTCTATGTGAAGTCAATATTTAATGCATGTGATCTAAGACCGATTCATTACTTATTCCAGGAAACTTGATGCATGTAAGTCATGAGTGATGTGACATAAACTCATAGCTTTGTTGCTCGTTTCCTTAGCTAAGTCGGGAACAAATGCATATGAGTTGTGAACAGAACAAGATTTTGTGATCTCAAAATATAAATGTAAATTTTATCACTTAGACATAAGGATAATATTTATCACTAAAATGATCACAAATTATATATGTGCTTAATTAGAATCCTTGTGAGTTTATGATAGCACTAAATAGAGCATAAGTGTAAGGAATTTTAATATGTCAAAAGTAACCCCATGGTAAATGAAATAATAAAAATAAATGGTCAAAGAGATTGAATGAATAAATCTCATTCACCAATCTATTACAAATCATAGGCTTAAAACCTAATTCTCCCCATTTATGTCCAACTGATTAACAAGACTCAGTAACATAAGTTAGTTTAAGCTAGCTTATGCAACATCACAAATATTTAATCATTCAAATATTATCAAAAGGAGAAAGTATTTAGTAACTAGCTCACACTAGTCCCAAAGGACAAAAAAATATGGGGAATTAATAATTTCTATATTACTTCAGACAATATGCACTTGCGTGTTCACGCAGACACACTAGCCTTAAGTATGTCAGTAGTTCTTTGAAATTGTGCTCAGTAACAATATGCTATGAGATACAATGATACGATACAAAAACTAAAATACATTATATTTTTAAGAATGTATAATTATCAACTGCTAATTCATAACATTATAGTAGATACACTTTACTACAACATGTGCAGTTTTATAAGAATATGTGTTAGTGCACATAGATACCAAATGGGCTACCATTGGTAATTACCAAGCAACAAATGACATTATCCAAGCACAAAAGAGTAAAACCACAGCACAAATATCATAGCATAAATTACTGTGGCGCCCTGCCCCCAATCCACAATAAGATTAGACCAAGAGAAGTGTGCCATGCTAGTAAATCTCTCACTTATTCATTAGATTAAGGTGTAACCCTCAATCCATTAATAAGGGAAGGATGTGCCCTGAATAATGCAGTAAAATTATTCACTAAGTATATACATTCATCAGAGTGGAAGTAAAGGAAAGTAAAATGCTACATCCAATCTACCATAATGCAAGATAGGGAATAAACATGCAGCTCAGAATAAATAGTACAGTGAGAAAATAGATATAGGTACTTTTAATATTATAAATATTTAAATAAGTTTTAAAGAAAATGAATATCTCATTCTCACAAATAAAATAGAAAATAATCTACTATTCTTCAGCTCTAACTTGCTCTTCTTCCAAGAATGGCTCCTCCACAAGCGCAAGTTCCTCATATTGATCAGATCTTGATATTGTCGATTTTATAATGCCTGGGCCCTAGCTAAGAAAAGTAAATATTATTAGACATATTATCTAAGTATATTTTAAGCTTTGTTATTCATGAATTTTATGATATCACCATTTACTTAAACTATACAAAATAAATAAGTATATGAGAGTTGCAAGCATATAAAGGGATGTGATAAGTTATAGCACTTATAACTAAGCAACATATGAGGCAAAGGAATATACCTCAATACTAAGCTGTGACAAGATTATGCATATATGTATAAATAAAGTAAGAAAAGTACTGAAAGAAAAGACTCATCCTAAATATGCTGAGAATCATATAAGTTATGCAAGTTTAAAATAAAGTAATTTATCTATGATACGTATAAGTAAGTAGTAAGGTAATCTAGCATCCTATAAGTATACAAGTAAGCAGGTAAAGTAAAGGCTAATTGTAGTAAAAAGATAATAGTAAAGTAGTAAATAAGTATGTAATAACTGTCATATCAGAAGGAGGGCTAAACTAACATGTTGAGCTGAAAAATATAATATTCTTAGTATCATAAAAGGCTCAGCCAATGAGTTTCTTAGTGTCATAATTGTAACAACCCAAGTTGTTAATTTGCTCAATTAAGACTAATCTAAATCTTAATTAAGGTTCTAAGTCACTAATTAAGTAATTTAGAACTCGCCTCTGGAACCTAGGTCAAATCTGAAGTCAACAAAGTCAAATCAGAAATTCTGGAAAATCTCAAACCCTAGAAATTGACTTTTTATTTAGACCTCAGATTGAAAATCTGACTTCACCATTGCATTCAGAACACCCAAATTAGCTAGGGGTGAAATTTTGGAGGCATTTGGAAGTCGTTGGATTTTCGTCGAATATTTTAATAATATTTAAATACCCCAAATAATCAAATAAATAAATACTCGTCGAAACGAAAATCCGAGTGCGCCGTTGCATTCCTCACCCTTCAATTAGCTAAGGGTGATTTATTGGAAATTTTTGGGATGCATTTAATAGGTTAAATTAATTAATTAAAACTGAATATTTTAATTTAAATAATTATTTAATTATTTAAACTTAACGGCACCGTCCACTTAAAGTTAACGTTGTTTCCCCGTTAGCGTTGAGGCCGTTTGTTGTAACGGAGCGCCCGGGACCGTCTGATCGCTCGATCAGACGTCGAAGCATCGTCGTCCCTGCGAAGAGGCACGCGTCGCAAACCCTCGACGCGCGTCACCCCAAGCCTTCGCCGCGCGTCCTCGAGGGTTATCCACCGCTTAACGCCTCGATTTAGAACCTAAACTCCTTCTCTGTGGCATAATTTGCCTCTCCTAAAGCAGTACTGATCCGGATCTAGTCGCAGGCTGAAGAAGCGTTCGAGACCGTCGGCTAAGGTACCTCTTGATTTCTCTTATCCTTAATTTGATTTCAATCGCACGAATTCGAAACTTTATTTCAAGAAATGGATTAATAATTGTGCGGTATCGATTTGTCTTAGAAGTTGCGAATCATTCTGTATCCTCGATTCATTTACAGTTAATACCGTTAAACATAGATTAGCCGTAATAGGGCCATCTAGGGTTAGGGATTGTTATCAACTCAGATCATTATAGGACTTGATTCGACCACCTATTGGAAGATATCATTTATATCTATCCAACGCCATGCGTATCGAGCAGCCAAGACGCCGGAAAGATCCTGAAAAGCTATGCCCTAATCTACGGTCGCGGACGCCCGGTGGAGAGGGAGAAGTTTTTGGGCCGGGTCAGGTTGACCGGGCCCGACCCGTGTTTCTTCATCCGATGCTAGGACCGAACTGGTGGGTCCCGGAGTACACGCGCCATTTTCCTATAGCGCCACAACGCCGGTGGGGCCCGCAATCCATCAGCTGCGACAGCCGGTCTCTTCCATTGCAGACGGTGGGGCCCAGTCCAGATGCCTCGACCAATACCTTTGCGCCACGTGGCCTCCGGGTCTGCCGCCGTCGGCCTCCAGCAGTTAAAAACTAATACTAAAATTATTATAATTAATACATATAATAATTATAATTCTATTAATACTTATAAATATACTTAAAGTTTTATGTATATATATACTTATATATATATATACATATATAAACAGAATATTGAATAATATATTAAATAAATATAATAATGTATTAATTGAATTATATAAATATAATTAATCAATGAATTAATAATTGAATGACTAATTAATTGCATTTAAATTTAATTAATACCTTAAACTTTAAATATTCATAACTCCTAAAATATTTATCCAAATCATACAATTTAATATACCAAATTAATCAGAAAATTATAAGGAATATTATGAAACTATCAAATTTCATTTTGGATAGATATTTAAGATAGTGAAATTTAGGGGTATTAATTAAATCAGCATATGTTACAAATCTTCATTTATCAATAACTTTGTAATCACTAATCCAAACATACCCAATATGGGTCTCAAAGTGATCAAAAAACCCTAAGGATAAATTTGATAGTGTTCACTTTTGCTGTTTGGATTAGTATTTGCCTAATCACATTTAGAACCTAACCATAATTACCCTAAATTAACCCTAGAACTTCAATTGACCATAACTTGGTCAATTGAGCTCCAAATTGAATGATCCAAATATCAATTTAGATCAAAAAATCTTAATTAATAGTATTCTATAAAAATATTTAGGATCCAATGGTTAGATTTGTTAATCACCCTTAATTACCCTAAAATCTCGATTAGTGAATATTAGCCAAATTAATAATCCAAATTGAGTGATTTAAGTTTCAGAGGACTCATAAAATCATTTAGAATCAATCTGTAAGATTGGATTAGTATTTGAGTGATTAATTTTAGTAATCACTCACTAATCACTCTTAACCCTAATTAGGTCATAACTTAGTCAAATTAGATCCAAATTGAGCCTACCACATGTTATTTTGATCAGTGGACTATTTGTAAACCATAGCCACTGATTTTGCTTAATTTGGATACTAATTAACAAAGTTAGGATTTTGACCCATAATTAAGGATTCCTTAATTGCCCTTTAAACCCTAGATCTTGTATTGGCCATAACTTGGCCAATACTTATCAGAAGTTAGCAAATTTAGATTCTATGGAAAGATTAGATAGTAAAGAACAATAATTTGAAAGAAAATTTAACTTTCACTTAGTCAAATTACTAATTTGCTCTTATGAGGCAAATTTACTAATTTGATCTCATATGGCTTAATAATCACCCAAAATTAATTTAGTTGCTGTCTAATCTTACATTAGATAGTAAGAAATACTTTCCAAAAGAAAATTTCAGAATTAAAGCCTTAGATCAAAATTTGATCTTTTGAACCCTTAAGTAGGGGCAAAATGGTCATTTTGCCCAAATTTAGGGTTTAGCCTTTAAAAGCCCTAAATTCAGTTTCTAATCACTAAAATTAGTAAATAGAATGATTTAGAACTGAAATTAATCAAATCCAAGTATAAATTAGATTTTGATTAAAATCTCAAAATTTGTTCCTTAAGGAAATTTCCTAAGTCTTAAGTGAGTGTTTTTTCTTCTTAAATCATTCTTAGATCTTTCTTTAGCTCCTTATAACATTAGCTAGGATGTGTGCCTTGAGAGATACTCTTAGTAATTAAGAGCCTTAATTCTTAAGATTATGAATAGATCTTAAGTTAGAATTTATCTATTGAGTAAATTGGGTTACTCAAAAGGTGAAACCTTGAGTTTTCTAGTTTATAGATTTTCTTAGTTTATTAAATGATTATTTGATCTTTAAATCCTAGAATTAAGAATAGAGAATATATCATAATGAATTAATTTATCATTAGGACTTGCCTTAACTTAATCTGTGAGATTTGGGTTCTAAACTTAGACCCTTAGATTATACCTTTAGATTAAGTGGTTAGACCCCATCATCTGGAATCTAATTCTTAATCTTTTCATCTTGATTTGGCTAAACAAGATGAGGTTGAGATGAATTAAAATACAAAATTAGGTCGATGATTTTTTCATTTTAACCAAATAGTCGTCTTTTGATTCAGTTATAATTAGGACTTGGCCAGTCCTAATTATCTTCAACTAATAGGATTCATGATTCTAAGTTACAGAATGTGTAAGAATTGATAATTCTGAAACTTATGTAACTTAGAGTAGATAGAACGAATAAAGTAGATAACAACGGATATCACCTGTATTTTAGATAGAGTTTCTTGCACTTTGATTTTGATGCTTCGCATTCCTTGATTTTGAGCCTTATACCTTGAACATATATTATGTACTTAAGATATTTGATAAATATCTTATGTTATTTTGGAACATTCATAAGCAGCATTATGTTTTCGTTTCTTAAGTGATTTGTAAGGTGTAGCTTGATTAGTATACCTCTTCGATCAACTCGTTCGGGGTCGGTAACCTTTCGAGGGTTTAATGTTTGACAGTCTATTGGCCATGCCTAGTTCGAGTGATAGGATGGATAGACTCTCATCCTACTAACTATAGAGTCAGGATTCTGATATGGATATACTAATTCAAGTACACTTACATTCAGTTCAGAGTTTCTTAACTCATTAGGCTAAGATTTACTATGTATGTGTTCAGTTTGGGTGACTTAGATAATCACTGCAGTTTCCATTTTCAGTTACTATTTTACTTGCATATTCTGCGTTATAGCACTATTTTACTTACAGCTTTCCTGCACGTGTCATATATATTTAGGATGATAGTTTTACGTACTATTTTCTTATGCTCACCTAGGATGTTAGTTATTTTCAGTTTTATACTATTCAAATTATGTATGTCACCTAGCATATTCTATTTGATCATAAGTATGTTTAGGTCGTACTTTTCTTACAGTTTTGTTTAGTCTTTTGCTTACCTGTCTTTGTTGCAGTTGCTTGGAGGAGGTATGTATTACTTCCTAGTTGCTTTAATTATAAACTGTTTGTTTATAACTTTATACTGTCCTTTTGCACACTTTTCTACACCTATTTTGCTCAGTTCTGTTCTTATGGTGATATCTATTTAACTTAATAAAATTGTTTGCCCTAAAATATACTTAGACACATTGTCTAACTAGTTTTTCTTTTGTTGGCTGGGGCCCTACCATTATGAAACTGATAATGGTAGGTTCTGAGTTTGTTGGAGCAGCAGATCCAGTAGAGAGCTTGCCTTTGGGAGAGGATCCCGTTCTTGAAGATTTATAGCTTTAATTTTCTTTCTTTCAGTGAGATTGAGAGTTCATTTTAATTCTTTTAAACTTATTAATTGTTGTAATAATACAGGTTTATTTTTTTCTTTCAGCACTTTACTTATTCTGTATTATTGTATTTATACTGTATTGGATGGCTGTAATATTTTATGCTTCCGCACTCTGAGTTCTTGTATGATCATTTAGTGATAGATTCTGGGATGAATGGCAAAGTCCTTAGTTAAGATTGGATTAGAATGTGTGTCTAATCCAATTCTAAGTGGGGACCTTGTCATTTGGTGACCCTCCACCGTAATCATGTTAACTTAAGGGTTAACAGGACCATGGCGAGGCAGGGCCGCCACAGTTGGTATCAGAGAATTCCATAAGGTGTCAGATTGGAATTTGCATTCCTTTCTACCTAGTGGACTGTTCTTCTGCCACTTGATCACTAAATGAATACTTGAATTGACATCCATCACATTATGAGTATAACTCAGAATAAGTTAAGTTATTAAATAACTACAAAAGATGATAAACCATAAATATCAAATTATGTGTATATATATATGCTCAACAAATCTAAGTGGAATGTTATAATTGTAGGAATAAAAGATCATCTAGGAATGGCATTCATAACTTACTTAAAGGAGTTCGAGACTATTTGGAAATATGAACATAAATTAGGTAAGAAGCAAGGAAGAACGATTAAAGGAGTATCAGAACAAGGATCATAGTAATAAATAAATTACTGAAAGAAGGCGTCTATAGAGGCCTTGATTTTCCAGTATTAGCCAAGGAGTGGCTCACAAGAGTTGACCATATATTTGGTGTTATGGAGTGGCCTAGTCACATCAAACTAGAAGTGGTGCTATGTCTTCTGCGTATGCAAGCAAAAGAATGGTGGATTATGTCATACAGAGAATTATTTCATAAAGCACAGGAGGAGCATCGTGAAAAAATACATGGACTGATGTATCCATGTATTTTTTCATGGGTTTGCCCCGTGATAGATCTGGAGCTGATTCAATATGGGTTATAGTAGATTGCCTTACAAAATCTGCCCGTTTTATTCCAATCCGTCAAACTGACTCAGTGGAGAAATTGGCCAAATTATATATTAAGGAAATAGTCAGATTGCACGGAATTCCTAAAATAATTGTATCCGATAGAGACAGTCGTTTTACTTCTAAATTTTGGCAGGCTATCCATCAAGATTTAGGCACAACTTTGGCCATGAGTACAGTATTCCATCCACAGATAGATGGCCAAATAGAGCGAGTAAATCAAGTCTTAGAAGATCTTCTGCGTTTATGTATGTTGGATTTTTCAGGATCCTGGGAAGAGCATATTCCTTTAATAGAATTTGCATACAACAATAGTTTTCAATCCAGCATAATAATGGCACCATATGAAGCCTTATATGGGAGAAAATGTTCATCTCCACTAGCATGGTCTGAGTCAGGAGATACTCAATTATATGGATCTGAGCTGGTGGAAGAAACAAATAAAAAAGTTAAACTCATTCAGCAAAGAATCAGAACAGCTCAAGATTGGCAGAATAAATATCATAATAAGCGTCATCATCCTCTAGAATTCAGCGAAGGAGATTTGGTGTACTTAAAAGTGAGCCCAATGAAAGAAATCTATCATTTTGGAGTTTCTGGATAGCTCAGTCCAAGGTATATTGGACCTTTCAAAATTTTACAGAAGATTGGTTCAGCAGCTTATAAATTAAAGCTACCAGAAGGCTTCGCTGCTGTTTATAATGTATTCCATGTTTCATCTCTAAGGAAGTGTCTTCGAGATCCTTCCCATCTTATTGAACATTCTGCAATAGAAATTCAGCATGATCTTTCTTTCACTGAAAAACCAATTAAAATCCTAGATCGTGATCTGAAGAAATTAAGGAATCGATCTATTCCAATGATAAAGATTCAGTGGAAGAACCGGTCTTGCAATGAAGCCACCTGGGAGAAAGAGGTGGATATGCGTCAAAAGTACCCAAACCTTTTTAATCAAGGTGATTCTTTAACTCTATCTTATTTCAATTCATTTCTTTATATCTGCTTAAATTCTTTTTCTCACTTGAGTGATGTCGAGGACGACATCATTCTTAAGTGGGGGAGTTTGTAACAACCCAGGTTGTTACTTTGCTCAATTAAGACTAATCTAAGTCTTAATTAAGGTTCTAAGTCACTAATTAAGTAATATAGAACTCGCCTCTGGAACCTAGGTCAAATCTGAAGTCAATAAAGTCAAATCAGAAATTCTGGAAAATCCCAAACCTTAGAAATTAACTTTTTATTTAGACCTCAGATTGAAAATCTGACTTCGCCGTTGCATTCAAAACACCCAAATTAGCTAGGGGTGAAATTTTGGAGGCATTTGGAAGTCGTTGGATTTTCATCGAATATTTTAATAATATTTAAATACCCCAAATAATCAAATAAATAAATACTCGTCGAAACGAAAATATGAGTGCGCCGTTGCATTCCTCACCCTTCAATTAACTAAGGGTGATTTATTGGAAATTTTTGGGATGCATTTAATAGGTTAAATTGATTAATTAAAACTGAATATTTTAATTTAAATAATTATTTAATTATTTAAACTTAACGGCGCCGTCCACTTAAAGTTAACGTCGTTGCCCCGTTAGCGTTGAGGCCGTTTGTTGTAATGGAGTGCCCGGGACCGTCTGATCGCTTGATCAGACGGTCGAAGCATCGTCGTCCCTGCGAAGAGGCACGCGTCGCAAACCCTCGACGCGCGTCACCCCAAGCCTTCGCCGCGCGTCCTCGAGGGTTATCCACCGCTTAACACTTCGATTTAGAAACTAAACTCCTTCTCTGTGGCATCATTTGCATCTCCTAAAGCAGTACTGATCCGGATCTAGTCGCAGGCTGAAGAAGCGTTCGAGACCGTCGGCTAAGGTACTCCTTGATTTCTCTTATCCGTAATTTGATTTCAATCGCACGAATTCGAAACTTTATTTCAAGAAATGGATTAATAATTGTGCGGTATCGATTTGTCTTAGAAGTTGCGAATTATTCTGTATCCTCGATTCATCTACAGTTAATACCGTTAAACATAGATTAGCCGTAATAGGGCCATCTAGGGTTAGGGATTGTGATCAACTCAGATCATTATAGGACTCGATTCTACCACATATTGGAAGATATCATCCATATCTATCCAACGCCATCCGTATCGAGCAGCCAAGATGCCGGAAAGATCCTGAAAAGCTATGCCCTAATATACGGTCGCGGACGCCCGGTGGAGAAGGAGAAGTTTTTGGGCTGGGTCAGGTTGACCGGGCCCGACCCGTGTTTCTTCATCCGACGCTAGGACCGAGCTGGCGGGTCCCGGAGTACACGCGCCATTTTCCTATAGCGCCACAACGCCGGTGGGGCCCGCAATCCATCAGCTGCGACAGCCGGTCTCTTCCATTGCAGATGGTGGGGCCCAGTCCAGATGCCTCGACCAATACCTTTGCGCCACGTGGCCTCCGGGTCTGCCGCCGTCTGCCTCCTGTAGTTAAAAACTAATACTAAAATTATTATAATTAATACATATAATCATTATAATTCTATTAATACTTATAAATATACTTAAAGTTTTATGTATATATAAATAGAATATTGAATAATATATTAAATAAATATAATAATGTATTAATTGAACAATAATCTGATAGAAAATTTAACAATAATCTGAAAGAAAATTTAACTTTTACTTAATCAAATTACTAATTTTCCCTTATGAGTCAAATTCACTAATTTGATCTCATATGGCTTACTAATCACCCAAAATTAATTTAGTTAATTTCTAATCTTACATTAGACAGTAAGAAATACTTTCTAAAAGAAAATTTCAGAATTAAAGCCTTAGATCAAAATTTGATCTTTGAACCCTTAAGTAGGGGCAAAATGGTCATTTTGCCCAAATTTAGGGTTTAGCCTTTAAAAGCCCTAAATTCAGTTTCTAATCACTAAATTAGTAAATAGAATGATTTAGAACTGAAATTAATCAAATCCAAGTCTAAATTAGATTTTGATTAAAATTTCAAAATTTGCTCTTTAAGGAAATTTCCTAAGTCTTAAGTGAGTGTTTCTTCTTCCTAAATCATTCTTAAATCTTTCCTTAGTTCCTTATAACATTAGCTAGGATGTGTATCTTGAGAGATACTCTTAGTAATTAAGAGCCTTAATTCTTAAGATTAGGAATAGATCTTAAGTTAGAATTCATCTATTGAGTAAATTTGGTTATTCAATAGGTAAAACCTTGAGTTTTCTAGTTTATAGATTTTCTTAGTTTATTAAATGATTATTTGATCTTTAAACTCTAGAATTAAGAATAGAGAATCTATTCTAATGAATTGATTTATCATTAGGACTTGCCTTAACTTAATCTGTGAGATTTGGGTTCTAAACTTAGACCCTTAGATTATACCTTTAGATTAAGTGGTTAGACCCCATCATCTGGAGTCTAATTCTTAATCTTTTCATCTTAATTTGGCTAAATAAGATGAGATTGGGATGAATTAAAATACAAAATTAGGTCAATGATTTTTCCATTTTAACCAAATAGTCATCTTTTGATTAAGTTATAATTAGGACTTGGCCAGTCTTAATTATCTTCAACTAGTATGATTTGTGATTCTAAGTTACAGAATGTGTAAGAATTGATAATTTTGAAACTTATGTAACTTTGAGTAGATAGAATGAATAAAGTAGATAACAACGGATATCACCTGTGTTTTAGATAGAGTTTCTTGCACTTTGATTTTGATGCTTCGCATTCCTTGATTTTGAGCCTTATACATTGAACATATATTATGTACTTAAGATATTTGATAAATATCTTATGTTATTTTGGAACATTCATAAGCAGCATTATGTTTTCGTTTCTTAAGTGATTTGTAAGGTGTAGCTTGATTAGTATACCTCTTCGATCAACTCATTCGGGGTCGGTAACCTTTCGAGGGTTTAATGTCCGACAGTCTATTGGCCATGCCTAGTCCGAGTGATAGGATGGATAGACTCTCGCCATACTGACTATAGAGTCAGGATTCTGATATGGATAATTAGTTTCTTAACTCATCAGGCTAAGATTTACTATGTATGTATTCAATTTGGGTGACTTAGATAATCACTGCAGTTTCCATTTTCAGCCACTATTTTACTTGCATATTCTGCGTTATAGCACTGTTTTACTTACAGCTTTCCTGCACGTGTTATATATATTTAGGATGCTAGTTTTACTTACTGTTTTCTTATGCTCACCTAGGATGTTAGTTGTTTTCAGTTTTATACTATTCAAATTATGTATGTCACCTAGCATATTCTATTTGATCATAAGCATGTTTAGGTCGTACTTTTCTTACAGTTTTGTTTAGTCTTTTGCTTACCTGTCTTTGTTGTAGTTTCTTGGAGGAGGTATGTATTACTTCCTAGTTGCTTTAATTATAAACTGTTTATTTATAACTTTATACTATCCTTTTGCAAGCTTTTCTGCACCTATTTTGCTCGGTTCTGTTCTTATGGTGATACTATTTAACTTAATAAAATTGTTTGCCCTAAAATGTACTTAGACACATTGTCTAACCAGTTTTTCTTTTATTGGCTGGGGCCCTACCATTATGAAACTGATAATGGTAGGTTCTGAGTTTGTTGGAGCAGCAGATCCAGTAGAGAGCTTGCCTTTGGGAGAGGAGCCAGTTCTTGAAGATTTGTAGCTTTAGTTTTTTTTTTCAGTGAGATTGAGAGTTCCTTTTAGTTCTTTTAAATTTATTAATTATTGTAATAATACAGGTTTATTTTTCTCTTTCAGCACTTTACTTATTCTGTATTATTGTATATATACTGTATTGGATGGATGTTATGTTTTATGCTTCCGCACTCTGAGTTCTTGTATGATCATTTAGTGATAGATTCTGGGATGAATGGCAAAGTCCTTAGTTAAGATTGGATTAGAATGTGTGTCTAATCCAATTCTAAGTGGGGACCTTATCATTTGGTGACCCCTCCACCGTAATCATGTTAACTTAAGGGTTAACAGGACCACGGTGGGGCAGGGCCGCCACAATAATAGGCTAAGGTGAAATAACAAAGTAGAATTGAATTAAGGTGGCAATAAGTACAAATGCAGTAATATTTTAATTATTTACTTTACTTATATGGACATGTCTAGAAGTAGCTTGATGAGTCAAGCATGTCTGCAAGACTGTTCCAATTGTAACTTAACACAACACTCCTCAATGAGTAATATTAAGTGATTTTTTTTTCTCCTTACCCCTATCTAGTAGGATAAAAGTAAACAAATTTGACAAGAAATGAACCATATACAAATATTATTCTAGTTTTTCTATATTTTCATTTCATGCATCAATCTCCTTATATGGCATGCTCAAGGTAAAGGCACAAAGTATAAGGAATACAAAAGTAACAAATAATTTAAAAGTAAGCAAGGGACTCTACTATACACTGATGATATCTATTGTTATCTACATAATTCATTATAATTACTCTAAGTTATACAAGTTAAAGATCTCCAATTTCTACTATCAAGTATAACTTATAAGCACTTAAAAATTTAATTCAATCAATATCACTTGCAAATTAAATAAGTAATCAACATGTCCTATTTGATAAAATTAGACACTCTAAGCTAAGATCTAATCAGGATATACTAAAGTTAGGAATTATGAACTAAACACCATAAATTGAGTTTAATCACAATCCAAAGGGTAACGCTTAAGGACTAAAGTTTAAGTCTAATTGTAGACTAATGATTCAGGCAAATCATATTAAACATAATCAAAGCTTAATAGAATAATCTCCTAGTCTTAATCTAATATTAAAAGATAAAATAATCATAATTAAAATACAAAAATATAAAAACTAATAAAACTAATATTTCATTCATTGAATAACCCATTTACTAAATAAATGAAATTTAATATAATCTTTATTCCTAATCTTAAGGAAAATATCCTAAGGTGAAGTGCAGATCCTAAAAAAATAGATGGCTATAGTTGGGAAAATATAACTCCATCAATGAGCCTTCCCATCAGCATGGAGGGGAATGAGATGGGCAAAAGCCACTTTGTAGGGTATGGGGAGGAAGGTGCCGAGAAAGGAGGGAAGGAGGCAGAGTGGGGCCCAGCTCAAGAAAAGAAGAGGGAAAGATATATATTTTTAATTAATTAATGCCTTAAAAATTAAATTTTATAAATATACTCTAAAAAATACTAAAAATTCATCTTTAACTAATTTGGGGGTGAGGAACTTAATAGCAAAGTCAGGTTTTGTAACAACCCAAGTTGTTACTATGGTTGATTAGGACTAATCTTAAGTATTAAACACAATTATAAGCGCTAATTAGGTCAAGTGGAGTCAACCTTTGATACCTAGTCCAAATCAGGAGTCAAACGGATCGAATCCTGATTTCTAGAAATCCAAAAACCCTAGAAATTGACCTATTTAAATTGACCTCTGATCGAAAAACGGACGCCACCATTGCGTTCCTTGACCCCAAATTAGCTTGGGGTGAAGTTTTCATGTCAATCGAAAGTCGTCAAAATTTCGACGAATATTTTAATAATAAAAATATCCCGGAAATCGAGGTATCAAAATACTCGTCGGATCGAAAATCCGACTGCGCCATTGAATTCCTTGCCCCAAATTAGCTAGGAAAAACATGTTCAAAATTTTCTGGAAAATACTTAAAAAAAAATATTATTTTAATACTTAACGACGTGCCGTTAAGTACTTAACGGATCCGTCACTGTAGCTGACGGCGCCGTCTATCCAGACGGTGCCATCGCAGCCGTTGGATTGGGCCCGGATCCAACAGCTACATGCGGTGCAGCGGCCGCCCCGTCCGGCCAATCCAGCTGTCCCCGGTCCTCAGCGAGGTAAGACCTCAGGCGAGCTCGGGGCTCCGGGTTTGCGGAACCAGAGCCCCGCCGCGTCCAATCCGAGCCGAGCCCCGACAGCCGTCGACCCGAGGTACCCCGATCTCCCTCTCCCTCCGCTCGTTTCGCACAATTATTGATTGTATGGCTATTCCCAACGATAGATTGACGAACAATCGGCTCGATCGAGTTGGATCGAGTCCGATCGATCGCAAATCGAACGAGATATACAGTGTTTTCTGTTAAACCCATTAACCGTAACCCTAGAAATTAGGGTTTATGATTGCCGGCGATCCCGGCCACCTCCGGCGAAGGTCCGCCCGCCGGCGTGTAGCCCTCGTCGAGGGCTACCGGCGGCCGTGCTGGCCGAGGTGGTCCGGCGCCGGGACGACCGGCGAAAGCCGTGCCCTAGCCCGGCGCCCTCGGGCCGTCTTCACGAGGGAGACGAAGTTCGGGTCGGGCCGGGTCGCCAGAGCCCGACCCGCCCGAGCCGGGTCCGCGTCCGCCGGGTGGGACCCACCAGTGCCACGTGGAGCCTTCTGGGCCTGCCACGTGTCACCAGCCGACGCCGCGACGCTTCGGCCGTGGGGACCACCAGTGCCACGTGGCAGCCAGCCGGCACGCCACGTGTCACGTGGGCCCCCAGCCCGAGCCCACGCGGCTGTTCGGCTCCCCAGTGGGGCCCACAGCGCCACGTGGCAGCCTCTGGGCCCGCCACGTGGCAAGTGGGACCCACTGCCCGGTCAACCGCGGCGGTCCAGCTCCCTGTAGGGCCCACGGTGCCACGTGGCAGCCTCTAGCAGTGCCACATGTCAGGTGGGCCCACTGCCCAGTCACCCGAGCTGAGTCAGCTCCCTGTGGGGCCCACAGTGCCACGTGGCAGCCTCTGGCAGTGCCATGTGTCAGATGGGGCCCACTGCCCAGTCACCCGAGCTGAGTCAGTACCTGTAGGGCCCACAGTGCCATGTGGCAGCTCCTGGCAGTGCCACGTGGCAGCTCCTGGCAGTGCCACGTGTCCAGTGGGGCCCACTATCTGTTAATTAATTAATAATTTAATTACTGTTAGTGTTAATTAATTACTATTTAGCCTTAATTAATTACTGTTAGTGATTAATTAAGTTAAGATTATTGTTAATTACTTTTGAACAGTAACCTTAGTTAATTAAGTATAATTAGAGATTAATTAAATATTAATTAAAGGTTAATTAAACCTTAAATAGTAATTAGAATAATTAATTATTATTAAACAGTAAAGTATAATTAATTATTCATAATTATATATTAATGAGTAATTAAGACTAATTAAATTGTGATTAGCACTAATTACTTTGATACAGTAAAAATATTAATAAATAATAGATTAATTAATGTTAATTAATAATTAAGCCTAATTAATCAGAGATTAATTAAAGATTAATGATTTTAGAAACTTTACATAAAAACTTTAGGAATGAACAGTAAAATAATACAATTTGAATAAATAAATAGTAAAATAATTCAAATTGTATTTTTGAATAGTAAATATTAAAAGTTTAATAACTTTTTGTAGGGTGATCCAAATATAGCCAATATAGGTCTTAAAATACTCAGAAAAATGTAAGGATTCAAATAACATAATGTAAAAATTTATTTCGGGGTACATATAACGAGGATAGCATTTTAGGACCTCTTTAGAGCCTCATAACTTTTTACCCGATTATCGAAATATATTCAATATGGGTCTTAAAATGCTCAGGAGAGCGGCCCCATCACTGTAGTAGTATTAGTTTTCTCATTCGGATATCGGGATAAAAAGTCAACCCTATAATTTAGAGTTGACTTTAGTGAAAAATGACCAAAATGCCCTTAGACTTCAAACGGCCATAACTTAGTCAAATCAACTTCAAATTAGAAAATTCAAGATGTTAACCAGCCTAGAATTTCAATGTCATCAATATAATAAAATAATATTTAGGATCTGAACCCTAGAAATTTAGGTAAATGACCAAATTACCCCTAGCCTTATTTTAGTCATAACTTGATCGTTTCTCGCCCGATTTAGGCGTACTTACTGCCTATTTTCAAGTTAGACAGTAAGGGACCAATTGGAACTAGGAGAATTCAATTCTGACCCCTAAGTCAAAAGTTGACTTTTTGACCCTTAAAGTAGGGGCAAAATAGTCATTTTGCCCTAAGATTGAATTAAGTACATCTACCTTTTAGTTAACATCCTAGAATACCAAGAGTAATATTATAATCATCTTAGTAATGTTTAAGCAAGTGAAATCAACCCTTAAGTCAGATTCCAATAATTTCTGCTAAGTCTTAAGCACTACACCTTAAGGACCTTTCCTGAGAATAGGAATAGATCATAGGTTAGAGTTCATTCATTGGGTAAATTGGGTTACCCAACAGGTGAAACCTTAGTTTATTAGATCATAAGAATATTATAATCATCTTAGTAATGTTTAAGCAAGTGAAATCAACCCTTAAGTCAGATTCCAATAATTTCTGCTAAGTCTTAAGCACTACACCTTAAGGACCTTTCCTGAGAATAGGAATAGATCATAGGTTAGAGTTCATTTATTGGGTAAATTGGGTTACCCAATGGGTGAAACCTTGGTTTATTAGTTTCTAGGCCTTCTTTTATTTTATAACTCATTCTGATTATTTTGTCTTTTAACTTTAGATTTAAGATAGGAGATTCATCCTATTAAGTTTGATTACTTAATAGGATTTGCCTTAACTAGTAGCTCACTAATAGAATAAAACCTAGAACTTAGGTCTTATCCTTTAGATTATGTGATTAAACTTAATTCTTGTAGTATTTAATTCATAATCTATAGGTTTAGAAGATCTTGATCAGATCTTAGTTAGAACGTCTAAATTTACAAAATTATGATGTATGATTCATTTATTTAACTCGTTGATGTCTATCTGATTGAACCAGATTAGAACCTGATCAGTTCTAATCCTTTTTAACTTATAAGGACGAATTTCTGAGTTACACTCGATAGTAGGAAAACGGTGATCCTGAACTTGTGTAACTTGGAATAGTTAGATGGTTAAGTAGAAAACAAATGATATCACCACGTTTAGTAGAGTCCCTTGCTTACTTTGATATTTTATTATTTACGCGTTCCTTGATTTTTGTGCCATATTTTTTTGAGCATATCATATAAGATATTTGATGCATGAATAAAATATTAGGAAATATGGAGACTCCTTAGATTCCTTGTGCAAATATTAAAGTGATTTATAAAAAGATAATGATTTTATGAATTGTCTCTCAGTTATATCCGTATTGCCTAGCCTCCTTATATCGCTAGGGGAAGGATCTGTTTTATTGTGTGCCTAGTTTACTAGCCTCCTTATGTCGTTAGGGGTACACTGTTGGTGCCTTAGCCATACTGGCATTAAGGTTGCCTTGTATGCTTAGTTTACTAGCCTCCTTATGTTGCTAGGGGCATATAGTTGGGCCTTAACCGTACTGGTGCTAAGACCCTTCGCTTGCTTTGTGTGCTTATATGCCTAGCCTCCTTATGTCGTTAGGGGTACACAGTTTTATGTCTTAGCCGTGATGGTGCTAAGCTTCTTTGGTATTCAATGGGCTTGAGTAGCTCTTTTCTGTATGGCAGTCGATGCACGTGTGGCTTTATATACAGTTGATGTTGCTTACTTTTCAGTATTCTTATTCCGTCAGCTATTTTCTTGTACTGCTTTTATATATATACAGGATGTTAGAATCTTGCTGCTATTTATATGTACCATTGCTGAGTTATTTATTTTAATTGACATATTTTCTGTTGATCACCAGCATGTTTAGGGTGTATAATTTTTCTTACTGCACTTGTTTAGTTATGTATATTTATACGCCCTTCCTTGTTTAGTTTGTATGCGAGGCATGTCTCAACCTCTTTTTTTTTTCTTGGCTTAAGTTATAAATGATGATTTATAGCTTCCCTATTTCTTTGTATTGCTTGCTGCTCCTTTCATATATATATGTTGCTTAGATGTTGTCAAATGGTGATATTACTTAACACTTATAATAATTCATCAGCTTAAAATATACTTAGACAATTGTCTAACCATATTTTTCTTTTCTTTGGCTGGGGCCCTACATTGTGAAACCGACAATGGCATACTCCTTTCAGTTAGACGAGCAGGAGTTAGGTGTGGAGCCATACCCAGAGGAGGAACCCATGGAAGAAGCTACCGTCTAGTTCCCTTTTGCTTCAAGTGAGGATGAGTGGTTTTCATTCAATTTAAACATTTTAAATTATGTAATAATACAAGTACTATTGACTGTGATTTTGGATTGTATACTTATATTCTGAGTTCTATCTTTCTTTCCTATTTGCACTGTTTTACTTGGATGGTTTACATTTCCTTAAATGCTTCTGCACTCTATTTATTTACTTATACAATAACTATTAGATTGATTCCGTGTTAATTCTTCCCTAATCAGGTGGATTGTGGAGACTGTCCTAATCCAATGATAAGTGAGGGGTTAGTCAGAGTGACACCCCACCCTTAATCTAATTCTTTGGCAGATTAAGGGGGTGCGGGGCGCCACAGGTTTTAACTTGGAGATTAATTTATTTATCTAAATTATCAGAGTATTTAAATATATTAAAATATTCGAGAAAATCTGATGACATCCAAATACTTCCAAAATATCACCCATAGCTAATTTGGGGGTGATGAGCGTAATGGAGAAGTTAGATTTCAATTTCAATGTCAAATTAAATATCTCAATTTTCTAATTAATTAAATATTATTAAAGATTCTAAAAATTTGATTAATCTCTGAGTCGCTCTAAAATTTCAAGGTTTGGTTCAAATGATTAGATAAGTTTAATGGAATGATAATTAGGATGCAATCAAGCTAAGATTAGGCTAAGTAATAACTTAGGATTGTTACAACTACACAAGCATCTAAACACATGAAATTTTACGTGGAAAACCCGAAAATGGGAAAAATTACGAAGCCACACAACATAAGAAAATCCACCGTGAACAAGATGATTGCATAATTATAAAAAGCTTCAACTTCACATAATCAAGAAGGATTTATTGCTTACAAAGCCTCTTGATCAACTTATTCTCCTCCAAAAAATTCCAACACTTGCTATAGGTTGAGGAGACTAACAACAATTGCAATGTTAAATTAGAGTTGATCTTTTCTTATAAAATATCCTCACATGTTTCCTTATATACATAAGATTCACATGGACCCCAAATAACACAAATATGACCCTAAAGATACTTAGGAGGACACCTAAATCTGTAACTGGGCTTCAGCAAGCCCATAACTCGTCGAGGAGCCCCAGTTTCAAGTCACAGGGTGCCACAGCACGTCGGGGCGCTACAGCACACCGGGGTGCCCCAGTATCGAGCCACGGGGCGCAACAACACACTTGGGCATCCCGAAGGCACCTTGGCTTTGGCCCTCAACAGTAAAGACTTCATGACGCACCGGGGCGCACTAGAGTGCCCAAATTTCCCCCAACTTATCCTAGAACACCCTGGGACCGCACGAAAACCCATCAAAGCTTCATTGGCACTTCGATGATGATCTAAATAGTCACCACATCCCAATAATATGTTCATTAAGTATATATTTTAATTTGTACTAATTTTATTAATAAGCATTTAAAATATTATGTTTCTGGGACTTTATGCCCCACCCTGTCGCCGTGCACAAAAAAAAAGATAACATAATCAATTCGGTGGCAGAGCAGTGCACCACTCGGGGAAGAATAACCCAATCTCCCTGAATAGCTCATATTGAACTACTGAAGGATTGCTGACTCAACTCCATAGGAGGGTCTAGAGCTATACTTAATATAAGAGTAGTATCATTATCTTAAGTATTAGATTAATACATACATTAGATTTAGAATATAATATAAAAAATCTAATATATATATTAAATATCAGCATTTTCAGTATGCTGATCACATTACAATACTAAGTATAAATAATATATAAACAGAGTATGGAAGTTAAGCATACATCCAGAACATTCATCTCATAACTGAATAAAAATATTCATCTCAGAACAGAAAAGAAAAAAAAATACATCTAAAATTATTACAAACAGTTTACTAAAATATGAGAAATGAGTCTAAGTACTGAACTGAAATAGTAACTAAGCAAAATAGTAAAACTGAAGAAGAGTCCACTAGTGCTTCACGAACTCCTCTTAGATCTCTTGAGTATTCACCTGATTTGGCTCCACTAATTGCTTTGGATCTAGCAAATTGTCGGATCCTAAAAGTACCACATGTTAGATAATAAGTCTAACACATTAAAACTAATCTAACCAGTTCTAATTATTCACTTAACATTTAAATAATAAAACTACAAAAATACTATACAAGTAACTGAAAGTATAAAACTATATAAAATTGTATAAAACTGAAGTAAAGTAAAGTAAAGTTGAACTGTAAACTGAATACTGAAGGTAAATATGACTATAAATGATTTGAAAACTAAGTAATAACATGTGAAACTATGTTGTATGTCACTGAAGTCATGCATCGGTATATGTCACGATACGATATGCAATAGATATGCAATTGAAATATCATTGAACATGTATGAATCATACGGTCCAAAGTTTACATATATCCGATTGGGAATCCAGTACTAGTCATACTGCAAATTCCCCGATTGATATATGCAATATTCCGTAATTCATAAATCATTAATGATACTCATAAGTTATGCTCATATTCGTACTTATGTTCATGCTCATGTTCATGCTTATGCCTCTACACTACATGCCTTAAAAGATCAGAAATCTAGAAAATGATTTAAACTCAAATAATGAATTATGTGTCTCCATTGTGCATAATCTATCCAAATAGATTCTTACTCCTAGTTCTAATTTCAATAACTAGCTTTGCTTAGGATTTTACTTAAAATCATTAGTTGAAAAGGTTGTATACACATTGTATGTTTCCAATAAATATGGATTTAACACTTAGCTTGTCTAAAATTGTACTTATTGAAGCGCACTTCGATAAGAAGCAGAACTTGGTCGTAATTTATATCTCAAGCTAAGCTGTTAAATGCCATAATTACAAGCATACTTAATGTTCTACACAAGGTGACTTGAGATACTTAGTTTATTTTAAGCTGCACTTATCGAAGCGCACTATGATAGAAGGCGGAATCCGATCGCAGTTTATATCTCAAACTAAGGATCTAGTTCACCAATTATAGCACTCTTAGTCTTGAAAGATTTACTATAACAGGACTTTATTCATCTAATCCCTCGGGATAACACCTGATTATAAGTTTATATTAGAGTGACTCAACCAATCCTGAATATTCTTGAAGTGACTCAGCACTATAGATATGCATAATCATATCCAACTAATAATTTGGGTTATAGCAATTCTATTTAGTAACTAAGGATTTACCAAAACTATGAATACTGACTCTAATTGGGTGAATCCTACATAAGGTTCCAAGAGTGTGATCAAAAGGTCACTCAATATAGGCTACTACCATATGGGAGGAATCTTATTATAATGACTTTGGGTGATCCTACCACAAGGGTTTAAGATCAATCTTCTAAGGCTAAGAAGGATCATCTAAGTTCCTACCTTAAAATATAACAATAAGTTCTTCCTACCTCAATGTGTTAATATTTTGTTAAGACTTTCAATTACATAAAATTCTATTGTAAAATTATCAAAATCTTACACATCTAACATTTACCTTAATAATTTGCACTAAAATCATAAGTTGCATTTGTTAAGTCTACATTAGTTTGATCAGATCAGATGGTTAGACCCATTTGATAACATCCTCTACTATAATCATGAGATAAAATCAAGAATATTATTGGAATTAGATCATATTGTAAATCATTACAATTTTATAATTATTCTCATGCTAAGGATCTTATATAAGAGAAAATCGAAGATCTCAAATTTAAGTCCAGATAGTTAATCACATAAAATTTTTAAATAATCTTAGCACTTCTAATACAATGTATTTATGTTTAATGTCAAATCAGATGTATTATTGGAATTACACAAGTTGAATTATCTTTCAATCAAAGTTACTTGATTAATGTGATTAAGGTTTATATCTTAATCAAGATAACTTAGGATTTAACCTCTAGCCTTACCAAAATTAGGACTAATAGTTGATTTATAGATCAATGATAAATTAATGTATTATTGGTGTATTATTGATAGCAAATTTCAGATTTAGATTAAGTATCATTTACTTAATCAAGGTCTAAATATTATTATGTTCAAATATAATTTAATATCAAATTTCAGGCGTTGCAACACGCCACGGTTGATTTCAGCACTGTGGCGCGCCGCAACGCTTTTAGGCGCTACAACGCCTGTTTCCCCGAGGTACCGATGCTACGGCACGCTGCAGTGCTTTCAGGCGCTGCGGCGGGTTTCATTTAATTTCATCAAAAATGTTTTTATGCTTCATCAAACTATTATGCTACTGCGGCGTAATATAACATGCTACAGCGGACCCAAATTCAAAACTCAGGCGCTACGGCGCGCGGCAGCACCCGACGGTGATTTCGCCTGTGCAAAAATTGTGACAGGCCTTCCTTTACACCCAAATACTCTCAATTTTGGGTCTAACAAGTGGTGTCATATACTGTTGGAAAGGTATTTCCGAGACATTTCCATTCATACCAAAATTGTCATGAACGAATTATTATAATAAACAAAAATTAAAGTTCTAGCTACTGGTATACAAAAATTCTTCAGTTTTCTTGATAGAAATTTTAATGGAGAAATGAGCTTCAATCGAACTGATTTGAGTTCGATTGAGATTCTATGATTACACCTAAATGTTATGCAAGAGCTAATGAAAGTATCATATACAACATTTTGAAAAATCAAGGAGAAAGTAGCCAAGGAAATAGAGCAAATGGGTACTTTTGACATTGTAAGAATGGAGGAGAAGATTTGGAAGCTTAAGCTTGGGACTTGAGGGCTTCTCAAATAGCAACTCAGCAAGGAATGAGGGAGGAGCTTTTGGCTTAAGCAAATTGAGAGGAAGAAGGAGGCTGAGCTCCTTATTAAAGGAGAAGAAGAAGAGTGGGAGGCATGGCCTATGGGAGAAAGGAGAGGTGAGGGGAGATGGCCCTTGCGTGCAATCAGGATAAGGAGCACCGATCGCATGCTTAGGAGGCGGGTGGGCCAGTCAGGGAAGAAGAAAAAGGAAAATAAGAAAAAAAATTGGAAAATTAAAAAATAAGAAATAAATATTTATTTCTTTTTTAATTTTCGATTTATTAAAAATGCAAATTTAATAAACGCGTTCGAAAAAATCTCAAAAATTCGCCTCTAGCTAATTTGGGGGTGAGGAATTCAACGGCGAAGTTAGATTTCAATTCTGATGATTATTTAATTTTGCTAATTTTCAGGGTATTTAATTATATTAAAATATTTGCGAAAATCCGACGAATTCCAAACGCGTCCAAACATCACCCCTAGCTAATTTGGGGGGTGACGATCGCAATGGAAAAATCAGATTTCAATTCGAGGTCAAATTAAATATCTCACTTTTCCTTAATTAAATATTATTAAAATATTCTAAATATTCGATTTAGCTTCGAATCGCACCAAATCTTCAGGATTTGATTCTAATGGCTAGAATAATTTAACGAAATAATAATTAAATTATAATTAAGCTAAAATTAAATTGAGTAACAATCTTGGATTGTTACACTTTATCACCCAACAAAATATATGATGTAGTTGTGACTATAATATTATGTAAATATCATATTCAATTTGTTAAATAATCTAGGTCATGCTTTATTTTATGGTGTAGTTTTTTGAAATTATGTTCAATAACAACATGTTATGATATATACTTATGCAATCAAATAAAATTAAAATGCATTGTATTGTTGGGAATGAATACTTTAAGAGCATGTTTTGATTTGCATTGTTTCATCAATAAGAATTTAAAAATATTATGTTGCTAAGACTTTATCACCACAGCAGAATATATGATCCAACAAGGACTGTAATGCTATGTAAATATTACATTAAATTTGTTAAACAATCTATGTCGTACTTCATTTTATAGCATTAGGTGTATTTCTTTAAAATTGTGTTCAGGAACAACATTCTATGAAATGCATTGATGCAATCGAATAAAATTGAAATACATTATGTTGCTAAGAATGTGTTACACACATTCATCTGTGATGTTGGAGTATGGGTAATATATTTGAAAGAGCAATGCTATGAATAAGTAAATGATTAATCTGTAAACAATCCGAATGATATTTCTATTTTATTCAAATATGTGAGTCTTTGTTATATTTTTATGTTTTGAGATACATATATATTTTTGATGCTAAGAAATGGGGCCATTTCATCGCATGAAAAAAGTAATACTGTACATTATTTAAATTATATTTATAATTTATAGTTGTATTCAATTGCTATTAATTTTTAATTTTTATGTATTTATTTTGGGTTCAAAATATGAAATTAGTTCGAGTGTGATACGAGGATCAATAAATTTTGTTGCACTGCATATGTTGTGTTTTTTTTTGTTATCCTTTTAGGAATATAACCATTTTTACTTAAATGAATTAAATTTGCAAATTTTCAGTGTATTGTAACTATTTTTTGAGTAATCAGTAGAATTTATCATCTTTATTTTTGTACACATTCTTGTCATTAACATATATTTTTAATTAAATCAATAGAATATAGTTAACATTAGCCTTTATATTATTTGCAAAAAATTTACATAAATCACAAATTTTGCTGGATATTCTCATGAGACGAATGATATTTCTATTAATTTTTTTGGTGCCATGTCAACGGGTCTAAATAGTATTTTTCTATAAAGAACCAGTATTATCCAGCATAATCCCTGTATCATTCAAAATATTTACAATTTTGATATAATGTCGTATAGCTTCCATTTGTAAAAATTTCATTAGAACTAATAAGATTAATAGTAGTCTTAATAAAAAAAACTTCATTTGTTACATGGAAGGTGCATAAATTGTGTTCGTAGCATACAGAAATAGGCTTGAGTGAAAGGCCCAGCCCACTCCAGTGCTGTTCTCAACTTGAAGAGGGGTCTCTAACCTGCATCCTATCTCTCTCGCTCTCTCTCCCGCTCCCAGCCTCGCGAAGAGGCGAAGGATATTGAGAGTTTTGGCTCCAATCCCTGATTTCTTCTATCATGGACTCTCTTTTCCTTGCAAGCCCTGCCAATTTCTCCTCTCGCCTTCTTCTCCGCTCCAAACAGTGAGCCATTTCAGACTGTTTTCCATTTTCTGCCTATTAATTGCCCTTTCCTTTTCATTTTACTAATTTCTAATAAAGTTTACTTTTCTTAAGGAGCAACCAGAAGGAAGCAAGCACCTCATGCAGGTTGGGGATTAGGAGTACTAGGTGCATGATGGACGTTTCACTTGGCGGAAGCCAAAGTCATGGTTAGGTTTTAGTTTATTATTTATTTATTTTTAACAGATTGGTTTTTTTAATGCATGTGTTATTGTGGTTTGGTGGGGTGGTTTTATGGATAGTTGCTTAGCTTTGGGCGTAATTTTTTTGTTGTATGCTAACATTGATTTTCTAGATTGCAAAAATTTGCTGCCCAGTCATGCTACTATTGCTGTCTACTTTAATATTTTGCTTGCATGGTTTACATCTTGATTTGTTGATTAGATATAGGTACATTTGTAGCAAAGTTGTAGCAACTCCAACTCAGAATAAGCTCAGAGAAAGTTGTTTTAGATGGTTTGAGCATAGTAAGCGTACAACGTTATATTATCTAAAAAATCATGTCAAAAAACTATTAGGAATGATCTCTCACGCTTGAAGATAGCACACACAAAAATAAAAGCTTCATGTAGTTGACCTCATTTATTTGGATTAAAGTTTGATTTAAATTGTTCTTATTCACTTAGATAGCAATTTTGTGTCATTGAGGTAGTGTAAGCTGAATTTTTCTTTACCCTTTTACATGCCAAAAAATGAGTGTTTCTAATTCTTATTTATGCTAATTACCTAAAAGACAAAATTAGCTTGTTGATGATGAGAAATGAGTGAATATTTTAAGTGGATTAACTAGCTCATGGGAACTTTGAATTTGATTATGGCTGGAGATTTCTTAGTTGTCTCGATTTTATAGGTAAACATTAGATTATGGGATTGACGCAAATTTTTGCATTATTTGTATGTGGCATGGCAATGGATGAAGTGCATTTGGAGGATTTGATAAATAGAATATACTTTTATTCTTTGTTGCCTTTTATTTTGGTATATAAATGCGAGTTTAAAGAATGTTGTATGGTAATTAAGCATATGGGTATTGACATGTGAAGTTTTAATGGTGAGAGAATGCTATTTATTGAATTTAGGGTCATATATAATAAATTGTACTAAGTTGTTATACATAATATGTAAAGGTGATTGAGGATTTGATTCAATGTTTTTATCCATGTACAATTGAATATAAAAGAAGCTAAGTTGAGGAATTTATGTGAAAGTTTGATTGATTTTTTATATTTAAGAACTTCTTAAGAAATTACAATCTTAACACAATGGAAATAATGCTCGAGAGGATACCTTGACTTCGAGGACACTGGGGGAGGGAGGACTTCTTATGCACAACTTTGAGAGATTTTCATTTACAACATGAGGGACCCTATGTATCTAATTACAAAGATATTGTAATTATGATTACAAACATGCATTGGAAAAATCAAATATTTATGCAAATGGCATGTACTAAAACCAACAATTACGTGAGAAAGAAGAGTGAACTTATGACATAATTTATTATTTATTTCTAATGTAATAAGCTGTGAAAATACATCACTCAAAAATTTCATAATGATGTTTTTGTAGCATACGGATCACATAGTTTAATGCCATAAAAAGCTACTTTCAAAATTAATAAAAGTTTTTATAAAAGCTAAATATACATTTTTGGGACACTATGGGAGGCAACATGTAAAAGGAATTGAAATTCCCCATTTTCTTTTTTTAAGTTTGCATCTAATTACAAACCTAAACGCTAGCTACAATGGATTGCAAGCATAACATTCACAAACTTAGTACCCCAATGCTAATGGATAGAGCCCATTAAAAATTTGATGCTTGTTTATGGCTCACAACTATTACTATAATAGGTTTTTGCTATATCCAATGATCTTGGATTTGATATTAGGCATTGCTACCATATATTTTAATATTTTGGTTTGACCTAATTTGGTCGATAATGATTAATTTGTCCTTAAATTTTAGTGCCAAATTACTTCCAAAAATCAATAAAATTTTAATACATGTGAGTCAAATTTACCTTAGGTAAAAGTGGTTCTATTTAAATTATTTATGCATTTTTTAGAGATAATTTCAGGCAAAATTTTAGATTAATATCTTTCTCTTTCCTCCTAATTCTTACATTATTGTTTTCATGCATCAAAATTTCTTTGAGACCTCATTGTAAAATTATCTTCAGCCTCAAAAATTAAAGTGCTAATTCTTGATTGTGTGAAGAAGGTGAGCTTATGTCTATGTCACTTGCTGTATTCATACACTTGTGCTAGGGAAAAAAAAATGTCACTTACAATTTAGTACACCTTGCCTCGTCTTTGGAGGAAAAACCTATTTGCTCATATTCTTCACTTGAACTCTTCACGGGGGAATGCTTTCCACACGATCCTTAAATCCAGTGCTTATGCACATTGAACATGATATTAATGGTTAAAATGTTGCTCAAGAAATTTTTACTAAAGAAAATATTATAGTTGTTAATAACACTATTATTATTATTATTATTATAGATATTAATTAAAACTAAAACTTTTTTTTTAAGTTTAAATTTTAAACTCAATTTTGCTTTAACTAAAATTCATTAATCAATTAGTATTTAATTAATTATTGTAGTTATACCAGCTAATTTCTTATTTGTTGGTAAAGCCGAGAGGCATTGGCTGACTCAGCAAGATATGTTATGGGATAAGTTAGTATTTATGATATCCTAAAAAGATTTTTTAGGATATTTAAGAATTAGTTTGTGTTGCGTTCCTTCTTGCGGAAATTGCAAAATTAATTATGAAATTGACACGGGGAAGTATTAAGGAGCAGGTAAATCAAAACAGTGACGTAACGGAAGAAAGAATGTTCAGATAAATTTGCATGAACTGAGATAAGTATTATTTAGTTTTTCTCTTGCTCATTTTTATAATGATGTGTACATATTTATTGATACATAGATACAATAAATGCAGACATTCTAACGTATTTCTTTTGTTGTCAACTCCTCCATAGCCAAATTGTGTTGTCACTTGGGAGACAGCTCATTTGGGTTGCAGAATAGCTAGTTGGTATATTGGCGAGGCTAATTATGCTAACATCACTCTTAAGTTTAGAGGCTTATTTAAGACTGTGAGCTTGTTGAAGATGGAAAAATTCTCACAAAGGTGAGGGCTTTGTTAGAATATTTGCAATTTGTTGTTCTACTCGAAAAAGTTGAACAAGAAGTTTTCCTTCGCACCTGCTCTCGCATTTTAGCGATTTGATATACATTAGTTTAGTTACAGCATTAGCTAAGCCTCTGTATTTTTACTCGGTGCTAAATCTTGAAACAACCTTTTATTTTGATGCAGGCCAAGATACCAAATTGCCACTAAGAAAATTTTAGAATCCACCAATGCTTCTTGTATTGTTTGGTCAAGATGCACGGATAACATCACTGTATGCAATTGAAAAACATTTGAAGAAGTATGAAATGCAAAATTATAAGAGATAGTTCGCATTAAGTATTGTAGAACCCTTTCTATAGCTTGAAATGGACATCTGTGGGCTGTGCATAAACTAATAATGTTTGCTTACTTCAATGGAAATATCTTCTTGTGATTGTTCAGTATTGTAAAGCACCAAATATACATCAATATGTTGTAGGATTGGATAAAGGAACGCCATCATAGATTGATAATAATGACCTAGAGGCCATGATTGTTGAGATTGGTTTGGAATCTTATAATTCAGCCTTGTAAAGTAAATCCTTAGTACATTTAGATCGAGTAAGATTAAGTTAAGAAGTATGATGAGCATTGCCAAGGAAAAAATTAATTGGGTTGATATCTCTTAAAGCAAGTTGAATGTTAAGAGAGTTGATCAGACTGGAATATCATCAGCATAGACCAAAATAATAATAATTATGCTGAATTTGGTAAACATAAACATTGAACTTTAGAATTAATGAAGCCCTGATTTAATAAAGCAGAGTTAAGTTTCTAAAAGCATGCTCTTGGAGCTAGCTTAAGTTCATATGTTGCCTTATTGAGTCAACACATTTGATTAGGCTGATGTTTATTAGGTTGGTTCATATATACATCCTCATAAAGATAACCATTCAGAAAAGCATTATTAGCATTCAATTATTTAATAGCCCAATTTTTGGTTAATGCGATAGACAAGACAGTAGTAATGGTTGTTGGCTTAACCTGAAGTTTAGAAGTCTCAAAGTAATTAAATTCATGAGTTTAATAAAAACCTTTAGCAATTGGTCGTACTTTGTAATGTTCTATTATGTCACTAGGTTTTTGTTTGAAACACCCATTTGCACCTGATAGTGTTAGTGGAAGGTGGTGAAAAAATCAAAGTTCTTGGTTGTTCTTTTGAAGTGCAATGAGTTTCCCAATTATAGCTTTCTTCTATTTTGGCATTTTAGTAGCATCTTTATAGGTTTTGGGATCAGAAGGTGCTAGAGAAATTGTGGTGTTGAGGCATAGTTTCTTTAGCTATTTAGTGATGCCTGATTTTAATTCTGCTTGTATGAAGTAGTAACATGTGGACAATTTGGAGGTGGAATAGAGCTTACTTCATTTACTTAAGTAATTAATTTTGGAGGCTATGGGTTAATAGGTTGTAGGTGTTTTTTGTGGAAAAGGAAATGGCGGATGGGAGGGCTGAGGGTTGTTGTAAATTGGGCTGAGGGAATGTAGTAGCTCGTTGATTTAAAAAGGAAATATCAATATCTATGTTACGAAATTTCTTAAGGGATGTTGAGGCTAGAGAAATGGGAATGATATCATTAGTAAAAGTAAAGGAGAATTCATCAAGGATTATATGAATCAAGACCAGTATCTTTCCACTGTCATATTAAGACAAAAATATCCTTGTGTTTAGATTTGTAGCTCAGAAAGGTGCAGATAGTAAACCTGTATTCCAACTTATGTTTATTGAAGGCTCATATAATTTGGCTGTTTGTCATATAATGCTTCATATAGAGCTTTAAATTGATTGGCATAAGTTGTGGGTCGATTGATGAGACAATTGTCAATTTGAAAGGTAAAAGAATAAAAAACGAGAGGCATAGATCAGTATCTATTGAAATGCTATGGGCAGCTAGAATCTTATTGACTAATGTTTGAGCAGGGTGACCAAGACGGTTGTCCCACAACTGGATAACTGAATATTTGTTGCAACCCAATTGTGAGAATTCCATTGGAGCATGTTTGAACTATTCTCTATCAATAGTATGTTGAAGTGTAGTTTTGCCATTGTTTGTGAAGCCACGGCCAAGCTTGCCAAGAAGTTTTTTCCTCAAATTGAGACCCTTAACTGTAAAATCACTAGCAGCATTAAACTTGATCAACTAATTATTATTAGAAATGCTGATTATGTTTATAGCAATTGAAGGAACATGTAAAACGCTTTTAAGACGTAGGGGCTTTGTTGTGCATAAAAAGGACGCGTGAGATCCCTAACCATAAATTCACTAACAGCATTAAACTCAATTAAAATATTATTATCAGAACGTAATCACTGAATGTTGATTATGTTCATAGCAATTAAAGGAACATGTAAAACGCTTTTAAGATGCAGGCGCTCTGTTGTGCATAAAAAGGAAGGGTCACTGATATTGAAGATAAATAAAGAGGTTCCACTACCAATGAAAATCTTGTCTGCCAGAGATAGGGCTCGAAGATATATTTTATTCTATTTGTTTTCAACTCAATATTACAATGATGTGTATATATATACAATATATACAATGATTGTAGACATTCTAATTAATTTCTGTTGTTAACAACTTCTCCATAATTCAATCTTATTATGTAAATTGGGAGGCAGCTCATCCAGGTTGGAGAATGGCTGGTTGACATGTTGGCAAGACTAGCGGGTGCAATTATTGACATAACTCTTGAAATAACACATGTTATTTGTACTTTGAATGAAATTCATAAGAAACTCACTAGATAAGGAGAAATGTTGGTCTTAAGAATAGTATTATTGTCTCTTCAAAATATGATGAAATGTGTTATTGCACAATGGTCAACAAATATCCAACTCTTGATATAACTCTTAAAATAACATGCTGACATGGAAGACAAGCAATTACCTAGATAAGAAGGCAAGTCCTAGAAGCATCATTTCTCATTCATATATGCATCCAATTCTTCATAAATAAAACAATAATAATCAAAGAAGCTTAAATGCAATTTATATGAACGCAACTTGAACATTTATCATTAAACTATTGCTCGCTATTTCATCACTATTAAAAAGATGAGACATATAAAATGAATATAAAGAATGATATGATGTAAATCAATTTGAATGAATAGCATGCATTACTCAAAATTATCAACCTAATCTACAACATAATGCCAATCTATGCACTAAAAAGAACAATTCCTCAAGGTAACAATACCTGTTCTGATTACCTCATATTCGAGTTCCGCCCAACCCAAAATAAAATTGTACAAATTTGATATAATATCATCAAAAAGATTCTCCGCTAATATAAAGTCATTTATGCAAGCTTGCATTCAAAGAACAAGCTACCATATGAATAATAGAGAACTTGTGCAGTATAAAATATTAACATGAACATTTAATGAACATGAGATAAAACAAATGTTTTAAAGTTCTAAAATGAATTTATATTTCTTACAGACTTGTTATTGCAATAAATAATTTTAAGTGGGGTTGTTTCTATTCACACAAAATATGAAATTCTTACAAAGTTTGAAATCTTATCCAATTGTTATTATTATGCTAATGTAATTCATTTTTTTTTACTTTGTTCGCATATCCCAATTATATATTTGTACATATAATTTTATAAATGTTAATAGTCTAATTCAAGTATAAATATTTAATAAATATGTTCATTTTCTTTATGAGGTTTACTATATGCATATATATAGATATAGATATCTATATATATTGATACATATATAGATGATATGGCCATATATATATGTATATATATATATACATATATATATATTGATGTCATTTTTTCAGTAATCAACCACGTATATTACTGATGTAATTTTTCAATGACCAGCTAACGTATGTTATTGATGTCATTTCTCCCATAACCAACCAATTTGTAAGAGGATATTGGTTTCAAACAATCAATCAAGCATCAATATGAATTTGGCTCAAAATGAAGCTAAGCAGCAATAAATTGTATATAAATGCAAAAAGTAATACATATATATATATTGGGTATCTTTTTCTCTAAGTTTCAAAAATGCAACAGTTGATTGAATCTGCGTAAGCTTTTTGATATTAGTTTTTTAGCCAATACTTAGAAATTTATAATATCGAGATGAAAACATAGTATGATATTTTTAGGAAAAGAATATTTATTTTCTTTTTTTCTATTCTATTTTTTTCACTCTCTTCTTGATATATAAGATAGAATTTAAGTTACTGAGAGTAGCAATAGTATTGTTATTATTATCATTAATAATAATAATAATAATATATAATAGAAATGATAGAATGGAAATGACTACATTTAAAAAATTGCATAAAGTAATAATAAAAAAAAGAAAATGATAATGAAAATGACTGTCTAAAAATTATAGAAAATAATAATAATAATAGTATAAAAATGGAAATACAAAAATTGAAATGATTGAATTGAAATTGACAAAATGAAAAAAAAAATAATAATCATCATATAACATTTTTATTGTTATCATTATTAATTAATGATAATAATAAAAATAATAACATGTGTATTATTATCATTATTATTTAATGATAATAATAATGATAATGACATATTATAAAGATAAAAATGATATGATATAATTATTATTATTATTATGTAAATAATAATAATGTTTACATTATGAAAATGCAAAAATAAATAAAAAGAAAGAAAAAAAAATGCAAAATTTATCCTCTTTTCTTCCTCCTCTTACCTAGGGTTAGGTTTGCCGATGGTCGGAGGGAGGTCAGTGGTGGCTGGAGAGAGCCGGAGGTGGCCGGAGTGGGGTAGCCGGAGGCAGCGGTTAGGAAGGAGGCTGGCAACTGCTTGGGGTTTGAGGGAGGAGGATTTTAGATTTAAAGGGAGATAGTGGGGATAATATATAGGAAGGAGAGGGAGGGGAAGAGCAATACAGGCGGTCGACCGGACACTTACCGGCTGCCGACCAGGGCGGCGCGTGAAGGAGCCGTGCCCCACACAGTTTTGCTGGCACAACCTGCGCGCGTACAGAGCGACATGCGTGTGGGGCTGGAGAGAGAAAAATTCTAAATAATTAATTTTAATTAAAATTTTTAAATTTTTTTCATTGTTTGACTTTCAAAAATAACGAAACTTGCTGCGGTGGTGTATTATGATGAGACGATTATACTCGAGTTAAATTTTTTCGATACATAGCAATATTTTATTTTATATTAATTTTTGAAGTTTTAAACTTCAAAAATTAATTATAGTCGAACCGGAGCTCCAAATTCGACAAAATTTTTTGTAATCTTTAAATAATAATCTTAATTTAACGACACCAAAATTGATGAATTTGAACTTGTATATATTTACATACATGTAGCTTTCAAACTTAGTCTTAGAATGTTATAAGAGATAGTTGGAGGTTGTTTAAGCATAAATTAAACTTGAGTTCTAGGATTGATTAATGATTGCTAATTTGCTTGATTTATTATACTTGATCAATATTCTAATAATTATTTTAATTAATGAATAAAACCAATGTTTACACTATTAATCAATAGTAAGCATTATGTCATTCTTTCTTTCCAAACACTGACTAAAGCTAAATGAGGAGAATTCAATAATGCAAATAGCTTAGGAAAGAGAAAATTACTTTAGGAACCAATGGAGAGAGAGTGAGCTAAGGGAAATTGTCCACTATAAGTTGCTCTCTCAGCTTTTGCAATCTCTAGAGAGTGTCTTCAGGCTCAGGGCTCCACAACCAATGAAATGCTCAGGTTCATTGTCCATGAAACATAGAAAGCTTAAGGTGTGAAGGGTGGAAAAATGATGTGTCATGGCCTAGAACCTAATTGTCTTATTCAAGGATCCAAAAAGCTTCCCAGAGATCAAAACAGGCTCAAGGAACATATGTAGGCTCTAGAAATGATCAATGGTTGCTAGGGTTCAAATTTTTAGGGTTTTTAAAATTTCAACCTTCTTGGATAAAAGTATTGCCCAACAAAGATTTTTAGATCTAGATTTACTCTTTGCTTCCCTATGAATGTTCTGAGTTTGTTAATTTAAGCTTTAAAGGTGGCCTTACTAGAAAACTCCCCTTTCAAGTTTAAGGCAAATAAAGGTTTATTAAGCTCATATAATGGGGATTTGTGGCTTGAAAGATGTTTTAAGAACATAGTAGTTTGATTGGGGGTTAAATGGAGATAATTTGAAGCGTCTTGACAAAGTCCCTTTTTGGTTTCATAATTAGGGCATCGTGATGAGATGGCTCAGGACAACGACATTGTTTTGCAGATATCAGATCTTAGATGTTTGTCATAATCGCATCCAAAGTCTAACGGTTCATGTTTTATCATCGAATCTTTGTTAACACGCTAACTTTAATGATATAGCCACTGATCTTTTGACACACGTTTAATCTGACAACTACGTTACGTCACGCGGTTACTGTTATTAATCATTTTGCAGTCGTTGAGGCTTCACCTGTCCTAGAGTAGTTTTGACGGTTTAGATTTGCTTTGCAATTTAAATAATGCCGCTATATATTTTGATGAATGCCACATGTCATGAATGCGATCTACAGCTAACTTTGAGTCGACTTGACCCAGACTCGAACTCGACTCGAACTTTTTCGAGTTCGAGTCAAAATGTATGGTTCAAACTCGACTAGAAATTTTTTGAGTCGAGTCAAAATGTCTCGAGTTCAAATTTAGAGTTTTGGATTAAATTGCCAACCTTAATGCGATCCGATGGCCTCCATTGTTCTCGTTGTTAAAGTTTGAATTAATCAGATTTAATTAGTAAAATATATAATTAGTTAAATAAATTATATTATACAAATATAATTTGCATTTTTAATCAAACAAGTTTAAAGAATTATGAAAATTCATTAGAAAGTAAAGAAAAAATTGAGGAATCCAAAATTATAAATATTTTTATATTTGACCAATTTTTTATTTATATAATCTTCTAAAAATATAATATATTAATATGTTAATAAAAATAATTTGATAATAAGAAAAATCTTAAAATTTTATAGAAAATAAATAAAAATATTCTTTAAATATATCATACAAATTTTAATAATTATCCAAATATTTCAAGATTTATTTCTAAAATTTATTTATATAATTTATCCAAGTTTTACATTTTTTTTATTTCTAATATCTAAGGATTTTTAAATGTACAAAGTTGTAGCATATGTTCAATTATAAGATGGCTTGTCTAATGAATTTCTCGTTAATATTAGATTATATTAAGACTCGGCCCTTTGTTCATATCATATGCTTTAGTTATGAATATTCTTATTGAGCATATTTTCTATAGAAGATTCTTTAGTGCTTGTTATATGCAGATGACATTTATTAATTGATAAGACTAAAAATGGAGCTAAATCAAAACACGAGTTGTTGAGGACTACTTTAGAATATATAGTATTTCATCTTAGTAGCTCTAAAATAGAATATATAGTGTAAGTGTAATTGTAATAGAAGTCATAATCTCAAAAATAACTATTGAGCTTGGTTCAATTATTCAGTAGAATTGTGAAGTAGAAAATGATGTGATTAATTGGATCAAAGCTAGTTGGATGCAATGAAGGAGTGCTTCTGGAATGTTGTGCAATCAAAAAATCCACCTAAATTAAAAGAAAAATTTTATAAAGCAATTTTACGACCAAATATGTTAAATGGGGCTGAATATTAGGCAATAAAGAAAAAATGTACCGATAGAATGTGTTACAGAGATGAGGATGCTAAGGTGGGTATAGAGCAAGACCAAAAAAGACGTGAAGAAACTATTAGAAAGGATATTCTCTATTTGAAGCCTAGGGAGGGCCCTATTTTTGGCTGTGCACAATGGAAACATGATTTATATAACCAACCTCACCTAGTGCAACTTAGGCTTGGTTGATGTTATTGTTGATGTATTTTTTATTATTATTTATTAATAGAATATCATAATTTTTCTAAATTGATGAATTTGACTTTTTTGCATTGGTGACTAAAAGCTCTTTGTAGCTCACTTAACTAATTTATACTTAATTTTAATGCTTAGAATATTTTGAATTATAATTCATATTATTTTTATTTTAATATAGCAAAACATATAGTAGTACATATAGAACTCTGGTTAAGCATATACAAAATTGACATTTTATCGATGTCAGGTTTATTGTTTATCTTGTGCTATATTTTTTATGCTACATTCTGTTTTCATCATTCTTTTCTCTCTTATTTTTTAGTTGGTTCTAATTAATCTATAACTTTGATTTTCAGTCAAATATATTCTGCAGTGTGAGCGTTTGATCTGTAAGGCTTTTTTAGTAAGATTGCTGTTTGCTTAGTTTTGAACTTTTTTTTATTTTGGGGAATATTTTCAGGGAAAAGTAAAGAATTGAGTGTTTTTTTTTTCTATTTTTGTACTGATATATGCTTTTTATACTTTAGATATAATTATAATTGTACTGTTTTTGTCCTTTGAGTGAAATTAATAGATTATTGCAGTGTTGTTTGATTGTGCCTGGGATAGAAAAATTCTGTGTATATGCTTTATGATGTTCAATACATATATAATACATAGTGAATTATGCTATTCGAGAAATTATAGAATTTATTTAAAAAAAAAAATTGAATATTCATACTTTGTTTGATTATATCTCTTATAAATAAAAATAAAAATTCGTTTTTACATGATTTGGACAAGTATGGAGAGCTCGATTTCGTGTCACTTCTGAAGCATGGCAAGGGCTTTGTGAGTTGCATCTAAAAAAGTTATTATTTTGCAAAGCCTTGTATGTGCAAATTCATGAGTTTTGGGGTGTTGTCTACGTAAAAGTCTCAATTTTTGAGTTTTCTCCTACTATATATTTTTATTATTATCCTCCTTAGAACCCTATTAATGAAAATAAAATCCTCTGCCGATATGCGTCTCTTCTCCATTGTTGTTTTGCATAGTATTTCAAACATAACTCTTTACTTTTTTGTGCATGAATTTTAAATTTTTGAATATAAAATGTCACTCAGAAAATGTTCTGAAATTTCCTCGAATGCGCATATGGGACCCTTATAAGCGGCTGGGTTTAACTCGGGACGCTTCTGAAGAAGAAGTTTTAGCAGCACGAAATTTCCTTCTTGAACAATATGCCGAACACGAGGGAAGTGTCGAGTCCATTGAAGGTGCTTTTGAAAAGCTGTTAATGGCAAGCTTCAAGCTGCGTAAGAAAACAAAAATCAATCTTAAAAGCAAACTGAAGAAGAAGGTTGATGAATCACCTCCTTGGGTTCAGAGATTGCTGGGTCATGTTGAAATTCCTCCTTTTGGCACAATCCTTAGAAGACTTTTCCTATTTGCTTTTATGGGTGGCTGGAGTATCATGAATTCTGCAGAGACTGGACCTGCCTTCCAAGTAAGATTTATAATTAGTTATTTGTCTAACATGATTTCTTTCTTTGATGGAAGCCTTATTTGTAAACTTTCCCCCCAATGTTTACTCTTATACTTAGAAAGTTTATCTCTCTCTCCCTCTCTCTCTCTCTCTCTCTCTCTCTCTCTCTCTCCATTTCTATTTGCAATATTAAAAGTTATTTAAAAACAACAGCACATAGAATAATTTCTAACCCTCCATTCTGTGCAGGTGGCACTGTCATTAGGATCCTGCATTTACTTTCTCAATGAAAAGATGAACAATATTCCAAGAGCTTCAATAACAGGGTAAGCGTTGAATAAAATATTAGTAGAATGTTATGCTACCTCAAATTCTCCTTGAATACTGAAGTTTTTGATTTTTGGTGTCAGATTTGTAGCTCTGGCTTTCGGTTGGATTTTGGGTTCTATTGTGATTCCAATGATTGCCCCTTCAGTTCTGCAGCAGCAGATATGGAGCCTTGAACTGCTTACCTCTTTGGTCTCTTATGGCTTCTTGTTCGCAGCCTGCACTTATCTCAAGTAGTGAATGTTTTCTGCTTTCTATGCTCTCAAGTAGTGTAGCATGAATCTTGATATTCTTATCATCTTGAGTATTTTTTTACTTTTGTTGTTGCTGGAAATCATATGCATATGATTGTTATGTTCTGCATATCCAAATCACTCATATTTAATTTTAGGTTATGGTAAGAAAACTAATGGGCATGTTTATACAAGCACTTTTGTAGAGGAAGAGATATACAAGAACAAAATGTCTGATTCATTATTTATATATATGTACTGATTGCATTCAATTTGTTTATTTGGGATTATTGCTGCAGGCAGTAGTTTTCTTAGTATTTATAATGAGATTTTAAATTTAAATCAAAGAAGGAATGGAATGCAACGAGACATTAGAAAAGGATCGAGATCCTTCCAATCTCACATCTAGAAGTTTTGCAGCAACGAGTATAAAAGAAGCGAAGAAGCAGAAGGTTTAGCTAATAAGAGAGAAGATAGGGTGTCGTTGCCAACGATTAACAGGTATCAAACTTGAAATAAATGATTCAGCTCAAATTTAAGCATTATTATGTGGTGAAGCAAATTCATTGAGATGGTTCGTAGTGGGTGTTAAAATTAAAAGCCTATATTATGCATATATAAAGCATAGATAGTCGCCAGACTAGTTGCATTAACACATTCATCAAATATAGGAAAAATTCGAGGCACAATTAGTGGATGGCATATTTCCTCCGTATTAAATTAAATAATAAATGTTATATTTATTATTATATTATCATATATTACTTGACAATTAAAAAAACTAGAATGCATATCAATGATAAATAGTAAGCATGATATAACTACGGTGATATATATTCATACACTTTAATTATTATTAAATGCAGTATATAAGTACAAATACTAAGTATATAATGAGCCAACTCAAAATTTGCTATTGCATAATTTGAGCCCAAAATAAACTTGCTAATATATGCTTGCAAGATGAGCTTATTGAATTTTGAGCTCAAACTCGAGTTGGCTCAGCTCAGCAGCTTGACAAATCATACCATTTTGTACCATTTTTTTTCATTTAAACATGCCTGAATTTGGAGCTCTAACTACTTACTATAGCTACATTGGGTTCCTTATGCCTCACTGAGCTCCTATGCGAGTGCCCTCCGCTTCTTCCAAGAAAAGACAGTGGATTTGTTCAGGTCCGGGGCTGTTAATAGAGCTTCTTGGCGCTGCTTAGCTGAGATGATGTACTCTTCCAAAGGAGGAAGACGAGTTTCTGCTGCATCTTTGCACTCTTCCAAAGGAGGAAGACGGGTTTCTGCTGCATCTTTGCCTGCTGCTTGGCCCCTTATTAACTAATCAAAAGAAATCAAGAAGAAAACTGAAGCATAATGAATAATATAACAGTAGGAAGGAGCATTGAGAGCGCACCTTAGAGGCCCAGTGTCTTTCCGCTTGAAGACAAATATCTTTGATATCCCTCCCAGACATGCTGGACACAATATGAAGACAATGGGTTTAATTGGATAAATTATCCAAAGCTTATATATATATATACATGAAATTATTAGACTTACTCTTCTGTATCACTTGCAAATTGAACCAGCTCGGATTCTTTTAGGTGCTTTGCATACTGGGCTGCTATTTCCACACGAGTTTGGTGATCAGGAAGGCAAAAGTCTATTATTGAATCAAAGCGGCTGCACAGACAGTTCCAATGTGTGAGGTTTTAAAGAAATAAGACAGCGCAAAGGAGATTCTTCTACACATGTCGAATATACCTGATGAGAGCAGGATCGAGGTCTTGCTTCCTATTCGTCGCGGCTATCACAAGCACCCGCTTTTCCTGCTCAAAACCATCAATCTGTAAAAACAAGCGCTTTATTAGTAGAGAATATTGTGTAAACGAAACAAATGATATGTCATAAAGGTACATAAAACTGAAAATTATGCTGGCACTTTGTGATTTGGATCAATGCAAGAATAGCTTGGGTTAGAAAATACAATGGGTATGGCAAGCGAGATCGTGAGGCACATCTCAGTAAAAATGAGTGTTAGAAAGAGATAGCTATAAATCAGAAAATTTGAATAAGTCAAATTTTAATAAAAGCTATAAAGCTGAAATTGATTTTGGATTTATCTTTTAGCCTCTAAATATAATTCATAGAAATTCTCAAAATGATGAGAATTTTGCAAGAAAATGTGCTTATCACTTCTATGAGAATCCTCTCTCCTTCTAACTGTTTCTATATAACAATAATGATATCCTTTTAGAAGAAGATACAAAATGACTTCTTTCACACATCACACTATCAAATAATATATATTTTTTTCAAGTTACAATATATTGATATATACATCCATAAATATATACACACGTATATACGCAAGAACGGCTGAAGCCCTACAGTGCCCAGACATAAAGCTCCTGTAGGATTTACGCGCGCCACCTTCTTGGGCAGGCATTGTTGATTGGTGCAAGCTTACGCTAGTCTCTGGTGCGGCTCCCGTCTCTCCCCTCACCTGGTAATGTCGATCCTGCTGACGCTGCAGAGCTGCTCCGTCGTGGAGGAATCATCCTCTTTCTGGGCTGGAGGAATGTCTTTTATTTAAAGATGAAGTTGAAATACTGGCACGGCCATTTGTTCATACCTTAGTTGGAAAATTATCTAATGGTAAGCCGCCACTAGTTACTGTGCGAAAATTCCTCAACAACCTTGGTCTTACGAAATCCTTCTTTAATGGGCCGACTAATTCTTGGCACTTTCTTATACAACTTTTCAATGAAACGGATTATACTAGAATATTTGCCAGAGGATCTTATTATATTGTAATTTGCCAGAGGATTCCCCTACTTATGATCCACTTGATTACCCATTCCATCCTCCTCTTTGGGATTTTATTTTTGAAAGCCCCTACAAGTGGATTTTGCAACTGCTAACCTTACTCACCCCTCTATAGCTCGTGTGCTGGTTGAAATAGATCTAACTAAACTTTTTGAAAATAAAATCTAGATAAGAGATGAAAATGATGGGTACTTTCAGGAAGTAATCTTTGAAAATTTGCCGCCTTATGATTCCCATTGTAGAATGATTGGTCGTGATATTTCTAGATGCTTCAGATTCATCCTCACCTTGAAGCTTGCTCCACATCCAATATTGGTGTTCCCAATGGTCCCCTTAGGAAACATTCAGTTTATGTCCCTAAGTCGGCTATGGGAGACAATTATACCTTAGAGGAAGTGCCGTCTATGGTTGTTCAGATTTCAGATTGTTGGTTTGAAGGCCGATAAAGGAATAGTTTGGGTATAATTGTCAGCCGGAAAAGCTGCTCAGATTGTTGCTTTGAAGGCAGATAAAGGAAGTGTCGTCTATGGTTTGAAGGCTCTCATCCCTTGGATGTTCAATCTGCCCCACCTTTGGACATAATTGACGTAGAAAGTAGTTTGGACACTGAGGCTGTTGCTGGATTGACCTTGTATGTCCGAATAATGTGACTACTTCTATGGTTTACCCGATTTTTCCCCACCTCATTTGAAAGGGGAGATTGTGGGTCTTTGTCGCTCTGCCATAGATCCTTTTAGTGATAGAGGGGAACTTGCGAACTACGCAGTGCTTTCTACACAAAAGCTTCAGGACATTTTTTTGGGTTGGGTTAAGGGTTTTTTTGATGAAGAAGATAAGATCATCCCTTCAAAAGTGCTCCATATCTATATTAATGAAGTTCTTATTGTCTTGCGTAGAAGAGGCTTCGACCCTTCATCCGTGTCGAGGCTTCGACCCTTCATCCGTGGAGGCTTCCCCATAGGTTATTCTTTCGAACCCAAATTTGCAACTGCTAACCTTACTCGCCCCTCTGTAGCTCGTGTGCTGGTTGAAAGAGATCTAACTAAACTTTTTGAAAATAAAATCTAGATAAGAGATTAAAATGATGGGTACTTTTAGGAAGTAATCTTTGAAAATTTACTGCCTTATGAATCCCATTGTAGAATGATTGGTCATGATATTTCTAAATGCTTCAAGATTCATCCTCATCTTAAAGCTTGCTCCACATCCAATATTGGTGTTCCCAATGGTCCCCATAGGAAACATTCAGTTTATGTCCCTAAGTCGGCTATGGGAGACCATTATACCTTAGAGGAAGTGTCTATGGTTGTCAGATTGTTGGTTTGAAGGTCGATAAAGGAATAGTTTGGGTATAATTGTCAGCCCAAAAAGCCGATCAAATTGTTGGTTTGAAGGTCGATAAAGGAAGTGTCGTCTATGGTTTGAAGGCTCTCATCCCTTGGATGTTCAATCTGCCCCACCTTTGGACATAATTGACATAGAAAGTAGTTTGGACACTGAGGCTGTTACTGGGGTTGACCTTGTATGCCCGGATACTGTGACTTTCTATGGTTTACCCGATTTTTCCCCACCTCATTTGAAAGGGGAGATTGTGGGCCTTGTCTCTGCCATAGATCCTTCTAGTGATGCTTTCTACACAAGCTTTAGGACAATTTTTTGGGTTGGGTTAAGGGTTTTTTTGATGAAGATAAGATCATCCCTTCAAAAGTGCTCCATATCTATATTGATGAAGTCTTATTGTCTTGCGTAGAAGAGGCTTCGACCCTTCATCCGTGGAGGCTTCCCCACAGGTTATTCTTTCGAACCCAAATCTCCCCCCCCCCCCCATCCGTGGAGGCTTCCCCATAGGTTATTCTTTCGAACCCAAATTTGCAACTGCTAACCTTACTCGCCCCTCTGTAGCTCGTGTGCTGGTTGAAATAGATCTAACTAAACTTTTTGAAAATAAAATCTAGATAAGAGATTAAAATGATGGGTACTTTTAGGAAGTAATCTTTGAAAATTTACTACCTTATGAATCCCATTGTAGAATGATTGGTCATGATATTTCTAAATGCTTCAAGATTCATCCTCATCTTAAAGCTTGCTCCACATCCAATATTGGTGTTCCCAATGGTCCCCATAGGAAACATTCAGTTTATGTCCCTAAGTCGGCTATGGGAGACCATTATACCTTAGAGGAAGTGTCTATGGTTGTCAGATTGTTGGTTTGAAGGTCGATAAAGGAATAGTTTGGGTATAATTGTCAGCCCAAAAAGCCGATCAAATTGTTGGTTTGAAGGCCGATAAAGGAAGTGTCGTCTATGGTTTGAAGGCTCTCATCCCTTGGATGTTCAATCTGCCCCACCTTTGGACATAATTGACATAGAAAGTAGTTTGGACACTGAGGCTGTTACTGGGGTTGACCTTGTATGCCCGGATACTGTGACTACTTCTATGGTTTACCCGATTTTTCCCCACCTCATTTGAAAGAGGAGATTGTGGGCCTTGTCGCTCTGCCATAGATCCTTCTAGTGATGCTTTCTACACAAGCTTTAGGACAATTTTTTGGGTTGGGTTAAGGGTTTTTTTGATGAAGATAAGATCATCCCTTCAAAAGTGCTCCATATCTATATTGATGAAGTCTTATTGTCTTGCGTAGAAGAGGCTTCGACCCTTCATCCGTGGAGGCTTCCCCACAAGTTATTCTTTCGAACCCAAATCTTCCCCCCCCCCCCCCGCCCCGCATAGGTGTTACATCCGCCCGATCTTGGGAGAGCTCAAGCTAGTTCGGTTCCATAAGTTGTTGTATCAGATTATGTGAACTCTGAGGAGAACTCAAATGTGGAATTAAATGATAAAATATCGGATTCAGAGCTATTATATGATTTCCTTGAAAGATACAAAGGGAAAAATATAAAAAAAAAAGAAAAAATTACAAATCCAACCAGTAACCGAAGCATCAATTACCCGGGATTCTCTTGCATAGATTTGTTCAGCTTTAGTATTAGATCATGTGGAGTTTGTTTGATCGTTTCTCCTTTTTTGCATTTTTGTTTGCTTTTTATTTTATTGTATTTTATCATTCTCCTAATTTTATGTTTGAGGTCACAAACTCCCTATATGTCTTTGTATAAAATGCAACAAATTTTGAGAAAAAAAAAGTATATATATATATATATATATATATATATATTCTTGATGAGAGATGTGCAAAGAAAAGGGAATCTATTAAAATATTAATGTCTTGTATATAAATAAAAACATATATAAGATTATTCTTTTAGAAGAATATATTCTCTTATTCTTGGACAAAGCTCACACCATTTATTAAGGAAATTTAATGGATCTTTAAAAGAGTTAAAAGACAAGTAATTTGACTTATCTTTTAGCATCTTTAAATTTGATCCATTAAACATATGCAAAGAAAAGAAGAAATTCTCTCTGAAAAGAGTACTTTGGCCCGTCTTCTATCTTATAGGAATTTGATCCATTAAATTTACTTGGTGGATGGTTAGACATGCAAAAAAAGAGTTTTTTTATGTAAAAGCTTTTTATGAATATTAAGAAAGAGAGGGAGGTCACACAGTTGCCATATGCCCAAGTAAGCAAAATAAAACATAATGGTGAAAGCATATCCACTACTTTTAATACATCAAAATGAGCAACAGATTCATCAGAAACTTTGAATTACAACACAGAAAAAGAAAGAACATTACCTGGCGTAGCAGTACCGATAAAATTCTCCGTGTTGCTTCATGCATTTCACTGTCTCGGGTAGCAGCAAATGAATCGACCTTCATGAATATTAATAAATATCCCATTCAAAAAAAAAGGTTAAGAAGAAAGGCATTTAAGGCGGCTATTGAACACAAAATGTTTCGAGATTTTAGCACAAAAATGGGTAGAAGCTTTGATAAATAACATGAAATCATTCACATTATAGGTGTAAGGCTAAAAAAAACAATCATGATTCAATCAGTACTGACATGGAGTGAATATAATGATGCCAACAAGAGCATTGATTATAAAGACAATGGCCTTTTTAAGTTTGCAATGTGCAAAAAAATGATAAAATATAGCATTTTATAAAGTACCTCGTCCAGGAAAATTATTGCACCATCAGGAAGATCATTGGCAAGTGAAAAGACGTTTCCAAACAAACGTTCACTCTCACCATAATATTTTGACATAACAACCTCTAGAGGAACATACAACATTGGAATACCCTATACATTGACAAATTGTTAGTATAAAATAAGCACCCAAAATAACTGATGCTAAAGAAAAAGACATGTTTAATCTTGAAAAAGGAACATTATCTGAGCACTACAAGCATTTAGTGAAGACCAAAGTACAAAGTAATCCATTATCACAAGTTCGGATTATTCCATCAAGTTTTCCTCGTTATATTTAATGTAAAACATAGTGAACTTTTTTCTATGATTATAAAAACTCCAACTATACAATCACTAGGTTTCCATACAATTAAATTGGAATCAAAATGGGAAAAAAGCAATGTCAGGCCAAAGATAAACACGCCTTAACAGTAGCATCCTTAACAAGCTTGGTGAAATAGGAGCCGTTACTCTCCCAATGAGAAGAATGGAGGTACAAATCAGGAAGAACAAATTACAAAGTCAATGTAATTAAATCAGAGATAAGTAAAAAAATGTTATACTTAAATCAGGGAGGTTTCCACGGAAGAATGTAGGCAGTGAACCTTCCAATATGATGCCATCATATTTGTACCCTAAGCAAAGATACAGATAATCATCAATGTGAGCTTGCCTAAGCCCTAGTTTATAATAACAACCAAAAATAAATCTGTCATTCATCCAAAATTGATTTCATCAGAACTATTTGTCATTTACTACTTCAGCTATATATATGCGTACTTACATGTAATTCACATATACAACATAATGAACACTTTCCCCTCTTCGTAACTCTCCCACTTCTCTACTTCCATTCTCCCACTCTCAGTTGTTCATCATGGTATCAGAGTGACCCCCTACCTCAAATAACCCTTTCTTAGTCCTCTCCAACTTCCACACAGATCCAGATTTTTTGTCGTTGACCTAATCCATCGCTGACGAGACGACTTCGAAGCCAATCCCAAATCTACTCAAAGATCCCATCGAGGCATCTTCCTTCAGATCTAAACCAATCCCTGCCTCTTCACTCCTTCAATCCAGATATCGTCATTCATCCGCCAAACATCGAGTCCCAATCAAGCGATCGATCAAGTTCCCGCAGCAATCCCACCTCCACCATCAAATCAAAGGATCTTAAATTCCTAATATCTATCAAGAACATGATCCACTCCCCTCTTACCTCAGAGAATTATTCAATTTGGAGAGCTCAAGTTCTTCAACTATTCAAAGCCATGACCTACAAGGACAGCTTGATGGGTCCGATCATCCACCACAAGCCACTGATTCAAATTACTCTACCTGGATCTCAGCCGACCACACTCTATTTCATCATATCTTCATCCATCCCTCCATATATCCTAGAAGCTGAATCTTGTGCCAACATATGGCACACCCTCGCGAAATGGCTACAGTCCCCAACCGTTCTAGAGTTATACAACTTGAGAACGAGCTTCACAATATTTCAGTAAAGGATAGATCTATGTATAAATATCAATCTGAAATCAAGTCCTTAGTAGACAAAATAATAGCAGTCGGATCTAAGGTTGACAGTGAAGCTGCATCCTTTACACTCTAAATGGCCTCCCCTTTCACTATCAAACCTTCAAAATAACAATCCAAACAAAACTCAGTCCAATCAATCACGATCTATATTCTCTTTATGCATCAAAGAGATCAATGTTCAATAAGATCACCACAAAGAAATTCAGCACTACTGTCAGCCATTTGCAAGCCAAAATCATCTAACGCGCTCCTCAGAGACAGAAACAGAGTCTGTGGAAGGGGCCGCACGTTCCAACTCTCTAAGGGGAGAGGCCGCAAGACCGCATCCTCCAAAGGAATGCCGCAGACACTTCACAGAACCTCAAGATCCTCATTTATCGAGTGTTAAATCTACCACAAAACAGGACGCTTGGCCAAGCAATGTTGGCATCGAATGGATCACAACTACAATTACATGCCCAACTATCACTCCCACCATCCTACTGTTTTCACACTGACAGTTTCAGCGATCATAGCTAGTACCTTGACTCAAGGGTAATGAGCCACATCAACAATGACATCAGCAATCTCTCCATAGTCAAAATGTATCAAGATACCAACCGCATTATTATTGTCACTAGTCAAACACTCCATATTTCCAACACAAGCAATGACATTCTCCCTACACCTCACCATAAGTTCCTCTTGAATAATATTCTTCATGGCCCTCAATGCCAATACAGTCTCCTATTCCATCACATTCGATCCAACCAACTTTATCATAAAGGACCTCCACTCAAGCACCCCTCTTCTTAAAGGCAGTTGCATCAGCGTATTCTACACCATCCGACCATCTCGAGAACTTCCACCCTCAAAGCTCATCTTGAGATATTCATCAACTCCAAATGAACCTCCATGGCATCTCCATCTAGAACATCCAAGCCAAGACGTCCATCATCTCCTCACTAAGTAACACCCACTCATCGATAAAGGCAACTCTTCATCTCCATGCTTTACCAATATCACTGCCAAACAACAAGTTATATTTTTCTATTCAATCTTCTAGAACTTACAATGAATTTCTTCATACGGATGTATGGGGTCCTGCCCCCACAATTTCTAAAGAAGGTTACAAATTTTATGTTATATTTGTTGATCATTGTTCTAGCTATACATGACTTTTCCCACTAAAACATAAGTCTAAAGCAATACAAACATTTGTATACCTTCAAAAATTTATCGAATATCAATTTAATAAACACATCAAAATTTTTCATACCAACTAAGGAGGGGAATACAAGTTCACCCCTAATGAACCCTATGTTTATATATTTTTCAGGCAAAAAATTAGTATTTTTAGAAGAATTATTTACTATAGACCATTTCCGTGTGTTTTATGACTTTTTCAGCACAAGGGACCAATGTGCGCAAAGTAACGAAATGAAGGGTAGTACACTTATAGAGTTGGGCGCTGCCGTGCACTGCAGCGCCAGGTCAGTGCAAGCGATGCGCCGCAGCTCCAGGATAGCGCAAGCCACACGCTATCCTGGCTAGAGTAAGCGATGCTCCTTGGCGCGCAGCAGCGCATCTTAAAAAAATAAGCAAAGCAGTGAAATGAAGATCAAGGCGCTACAACGCGCTGCGGAGCCAGCCATTTGAATGTCAAGCACTAGAGTGCGCCGCAATGACAGCTATTCGAATGCCAAGCGCTATAACTCGCCGCGGCGTCAGCTATTCGAATGTCAAGCGTTACAGTGCGCCGTAGAGCATCTTAAGGAAATAAAAAGCAAAGCAATGAAATGAAGATCAAAGTGCTACAGCACGCCGCAGCTCCAGCTATTCGAATGCCAAGCGCTACAGCGTGCCACGACGCGCCTCAAAGAAAATATTAAGCCAAAGCATTAATTGAAGAACCGAAGCCCTAGCGCCACAAAGCGCCGTGGCGTCCGCCATACAAAAGCACAGTAAAGTTGAACAGTTGGGAGTTCAAGGGACTTAATTTATTAATCCCTTCAGCTCCAAAGATTGATTTAAGAGAAAAGTAAACCCACTCAACTCCCAAAGTAGAATAAAAAGGAATATTCAAGGAATTTGCAATTAAAAACTCAGCCTCCAAGAATGATTAAGGAAAATTAATGAGAAAAAAGGGAAATTAATCTAAGTCAACCCCTAGGTTGAAAGAGGGAGATCTGTATTTAAGGAAACATCAAAAAACAAGAAAAATCTTTTGAACCTCTAAGGAGGGATAAGAGCCCTAGCCACCACAGAAGATTAGAAAGAGGTGCAGAAGAGAAAAACTGCACGCCAAAAAGAAGAACAAAGAGCCGGGAGGAGAGAAAATGAAGAGAACGCTGGAAAGCTTTTCCTGCATATTGTATTTCTTGCATTGTATTCCTATTCTTTTATCTTGTAAGAAAGCAATGAGTTTCTTGTGTTTTTCCTATATTTTTCTTTTATTTCTACTGTAATGGCAATCTAAAACCCCCTTTTGGGGAGAATTAAGCTGAGAACTATGAGTTGTATGTAGTCCATGTGCATGTAAACAATTTCTCAATTTAATGAAATAATATTTGAGTTTTGTACTGAATTTTTTGTGTTTGATTGAGTAAAGAAAATAACTTGAAATATTTTTAATGGATTTTACTGTAAAACCTTAATGAGCTAGATGCTCATCTACGATTTGAAACAAATGTGCTAAGAACGTTGCATGTAAGTAGCGAACGAAGTGACTCGCTGAGCTTCACTGGTTCGATGCATCTGAGATGTAAAGAATAATCTAAGAAATTCTCTGAGCTTTGTGCTCAATTCAAGACTTAAATACAGAGAGTTGGGCATGTTTCAAGCAATGGACGAGGTGTCAGTTCACATGTGCTTTATTGCTCGTCTCAATATTAAAGTCAAGAATTAGATGCACGTGAGCCGAGACTAACCAGTTTACTTAGCTCCATTGCTCACTAGTGACTTAAGTGAAAAAACTCGAATTGCGTCAAGTCATGAGTGATGTGACAAACTCACCAAGCTTCATTGCTCATTTCCTTAGCTAATCAGAAGTGGATGCATGTGAGCCGTGAACAGATCAAGATTTTGTAATCATCAATTAACTTGTAAATTTTATTACTTAAACATAAAAATAATATTTATCACTAAATTAATCACAAAATTATCTATGTGCTAATGAAAACCCTTGTGAGTTCCATATATAACTAGATAGGGCAAAACTGCAACGAAACATTAAATTAACAACACTAGCCCCTTGATAAATAAAATGATAACAAAAGAGAATATTGGCACTTCAAAAAATTGGAGATATCATGCACAGGATTATTGCAACTTGTATGTTCAAACCCTAATTCTCCTCATCTTAGTCCAACTGATTAACAAAACCTTTTAGTATAATCTAGTTTAGTCTAGTTTAGAAATCATCACAACAATTCAATCATTCAAACATTATCGAAAAGAGGAAATAACTGGTAACTAACACACACCGTTCTCAGAGGATGATAAAATCTCAGAAATTAACCATTCCTATATTTTACTTCAGACCACGTGCACTTACATGTTCACACAAATGCGTAATTACTAGGTCTGTCAACCCCCTTCCGTAATCTCTTCAAGAATCTTGACATCCATCATCAAATGTCTTGTCCATGTACTCAATAAAATGGAGTGGTGAAACACAAACATAGACACATACTAAAAGTTACCCGGCCCTCCTTCAAGCAATCAATTTACCCGAAAAATTTTGGGTTCAAACCACTTTCATTGCCACCTATCTCCTCAACTAACTACCCTCTCCAAACACCTACAATGTCTATCAATTCCAACTCCTCTTTCAAACCCAACCAAACTATGATGATCTATAGGTCTTCGGGTGCCTATGCTTCCCTCTCCTCCCCACACAAAAACCTCCATAACCTGGACAAATCTCACCCTTGCATCTTTTTCAACTATTCTCCAAACTACAAATGTTACATATGCTACAACCCCAAAACCTTTACCTCCCTAATCTCTCATCATGTCCAATTTGTCAAGGACAACTTTCCTTAACTCCACATGCTCAACATCAACCAATTCAGCCATGTCAAACCCATCTCCTCATCAACATTGACACCACTCACTCTAGTCCCCACCTCCATCATACAAACATGAAGCACTGCCTCTACACCAACCACACCCATCCCTCCACCTCAATCGAATGCCCACACTAGCTCCTCCACCAACAGCTCCCAACAAATTCCTTCCATTCAAATTCTCCAGCCACCCTTCCCAAACTACAACACCATTATATCCAAACCCAAACTGCCACCTCTTTCCACTCACCCAATGCAAACCCGTCTGAAAACAAGAACCATAAAACCGAAATCCCTCACCATCCTACTCCACAATAACACCCCAACAAGAACCCACCTCCAACAAGGTTGCGGCTTAACCTGCAACATTGGAAGCAAGCCATGGCTGACAAATACCACGCCATAATGGATCAGAACACCTGGATTTTGATTTTCCCTCAACCTCACCATAACATCCTTGGTTGCAAATGGACGTACCACACCAAACTAAACACCGACGACACGGTGGCTCACAACAAGGCCCGGCTAGTGGCCCAAGGTTTCAAACATAACTATGGTACAGACTATCTCGAAACATTCAGTCCCGTTGCAAAAATGCAAACCATCAAAGTGCTTTTAACCATCGCCACTCATAGTAGTCCAAATGGATGTCTCCAATGCATTGCTCTACGGAATGCTACCGAATCAGTCTACATTCACCAACCTAAAGGATTTGAGGACCCAAAAATTTCCAAACCATGTCTGCCTCCTGAAGAAAGCACTCTGTGGCCTAAAACAATCACCATGTCAATGGTACTCCACCCTCATACATTTTCTCCACAGCAAGGGCTTTCACACTAGCACAGCCAACCCCTCCCTTCTGATAGTCGGAAGCACAACTGAACGCATTTACGACTTGCTCTATATGGATGACATACTCGTTACGGAACCGAATCAAGCAGCTCTCACAATCCTCATCAACACTCTTACCTAACAATTTCGAATGAAGAATCTTGACACACCCACCACCTACTGCATATCCCTCTAGCAGTCTATCACAAGCCTGTCAAGAGCATATGCATCCAACATCTTGCAAAATTCAGGTATGGAACAATGCAATCCAGCCTCGACTCCCATCACCATCCACACACGAACACTCATCTCCTCGGTCCCTTTCTCACAGCCAAAACTATACAAGCAACTAGCGGATCTCTCCAATGTCCCACAATCCCACGACCAAACATTAGCTTGGCCGCCAATAAACTCTGTCAACGCAAACATAACACCACTCACTAAAACTTCGAGAAGCTCAAAAGATCCTTACTCTTCAGTTCGAACTTCAGATAGACGTAGGGGAATGCAAATTCAAGCCTATGAATAGTCAGATTGGGCAAGAGATATTGATGATAGAAAATCTCAGCTGGGTACTGCATCTTACTCAGCAACATACCTAACTCGTGGAGCATCAAGAAGCAAAGCACAGTCTCACGATCCTCCACGGGAGCTGAATATCGCACTCTGGCAAGCACAACCACGGACATTGTTTGACTCCGCAGACTTCTACAAGAGTTCGGCCAACTCCCACTTCATCCTACACTCCACTTCGACAATTTATCTGCAATTTCTCTTGCCAAGAACCCAGCCTTCCTAGCATGCTAGGACCAACACACTGAAGTTGGCTGTCACTTCATCTACGACTGCATCTCCAGGAAGGAAGTTGAACACTCCTACATCCCCACAGAAGCTCTAACAGCAGACATCCTCACCAAACTGCTCCCCTCGCTTCCACAACCTCCGAAACAAACTCATCATCACAGTACCAATGATAAGTTTGTGGGGGGGGGGGATAATATCAACCAAAAATAAATCCCAGCCGTTCAACCAAAACTGATTTCATCAGAACCATTTGACATTTACTTCTTCAACTTACATATATGCGTGCTCATATGTAATTTACATATACAACATATATAGGCACAACCTTTTTAACATCTCTTCATCTTGTAAATGTGCAGGCATATAGCACAACTTTGCAAAGCACTTTTCTTCAATCAACAGCTTAATAAAACTAAGATAAATCCTAAAATGCTTCATAGTATATTGAAGAAGATTTTTTCAATGTTAATATCAAACCAAAATAGTTTTGCAAGAGGCAAAATAACTTTGCATATTCCTTGTACAGATTAAAGGATAATAAATATATCCCTTAGCAAGATTGCAAAGAAAAGATAAAAATAAGATGAAGTATGCCCACGAGAAATATGCATAATTCATGTGATTCCATGACAAATAGATCATTCCTTTTGTAAGATAGTGAGAAAATAGATAAAACAAACACATAAGAAAAATACATATTTATGTAGTTCTATAGAAAAAACTAACTGCATGTACACCATGATAGGGTTTTTTATCTTTAGAGCAAATTATGACTTGATGTTCCAAGAGAGAGGACTTCATATTTATTCACTGAAGACGAGTCATTTATTGGATCCATAAATCAAACGGTTCAAAGGAATCAGATCTACCTAGTGAATCAATTTTCATATCAACAACCATCCATTTAGAGATAAACCTTATAATGCAGTACACTCACATAATCTTCATACTTGTAAACACTGAAATTATCCTACTATAAAGCCTCCATTTATCAATATCCATAGAAACCAACTGAATCCATGCATAGCCTCAATTTCAAGATTTGACAACCTTGGTGAACATGTTTGTTGGATTCAAAGCTCAAAAAATATTCAATGATGAAGTTCTATTAGCAATCAACAAACATGCGGAAATAACTCAATTGAAGGCAGTTAGTCATTTAAGGGGATCTTGGATACCTGACAAAGTGAAAACCAATTTCATTGCCACAAAAGTGGATATTGCCATCCTATTAACTCTTTCCAAAGGTACTTCAACCAAATCATTTCTGTCTACATTAAAAATAAGAGTTAATTTATTAAATAATTCACCAATTCTTTTAATATGTTCATTTAAACCCCCAACTCTAATAAATGTTTTATTTGGTCACTCAACTTTTTTTTTCTACCGTTTTCTACCTGATTAATTTGCTAGCATAGATTAAATTGAAAGGGTAAAAGTAGTATAAGGCTAAGGTCATAAAAAAACTGCTTGAAGGAAAAAAATTTACGTTGTCAAATTTTCCTATTTTTTCCTAGCTTCGTCTCCTCATCAGTCTTCGGCTTTTGCATTCTTTTTTTTACTTATCCTTCTTTGGCTCATGTGTTCATCCTTATTCTTCCCTTTTTTTTTGGAGAATAGAGATAAAATAACCATGGGTAGGGACTGTCTCACTCACATTCAATGATTGCGAGAAGCTCACCTGCTCCTGCAATTTCAAAGCCTACGTTAGCCTTTAAGTGGATTGAAAGGAGCTTGCGGCAAACCACGACAGCCTCTTCGAGCGCTTTTGACCCCTTATCGGTGAAGCATTCTCACAAGACATAAATAAAGGGGGAAATGGCACTACGTCAGACAAATCACGAAGACCATAAAAACATAATTTTGGTAACCATAGTATTTACTAAAATATAATTTATTAATAATTTTTAAAAATTCAAAAAACGATATCAATCTGGCAGTTTTTTGTATATAGCGTTAAAATTAGTTTAATTAACTTTTCAAAATTTAAAATAAAATATATACATTTATTAAAAAAGTCATTAAATTAATTTATTAACAAGTTTTAAGAAATCAATACTATTTTAATCGACCCAAATTTTACATATCCTTGAAATAAATTAAACTGTCGATATTAATTTAGTCAAGTTAATCAAAAAAAAAAATTTATAAGCCAATTTTTGTGCTTAAGAAATTATTGATAAATACATCTTTGCATCAAATTATATCATCAATATTTTCTACTATAAATATCACCTATAATAAAATAACAAGATAAACAATTTTTTTTGTAAGCTAGCATAGCTTTTGCATCTGTATATATCAAATTTGCAAATTAACAAACAAACAGTAAAATGTGCTGTATGGGTCGGTTAAAGAATTTTATTAATATTCTAAAAGTGAAATTAGTAAATTGTATATTTGTTTAACTAAATAAAATTTTTATTTACCATAAAACGTAAACTTGCATGAATTTTTAAAAAAATGGGATTTAGATTTTAAGAGGACAAAAAATGCTATAATATTTAATAGTGTACCCAAATTAACAGTATAAGACAAAAAACACAAATAAAAGTTAAGAAACAAAATAAAATATTTAAAAGAGTTGGGAACTAAAATAAATAGATTACAAAAATTGGGGAACTATTTAACAAAATAACTTTTAAAAACAACCATAGCATGTAATTTGGAAAGAAATATATTTTTGAAGTCTAGGCATTTAGATCACAGTTCTCTGCACCCTTTGGTTTGTCCCATTTGGGCCATTCAACTCACCACCCAAATCAACATCAGAGACACTCCAAGACAGCATTGCTCAACTTGAAGTAAAGAGGCAACACTTGACAGACCCTTCAAATATTGTAAGATCCATGAAACGACTTTATTCGCACAAATGAGCTATATATCTAGATAATTGTGCAGATATATCAATCATCCCATGCAAATGTGTTGATACTCTAGATGTGTTTGATCATCAATTTTTGTTGATTGCCCCTAGAATATAAATGACTCCCAAAATGGGTCTCTCAAATTTGCATCTTGAAGGCTAAACCTACTAAGCATCTTATCAATAAACTTATCTTGAGGCAACTCTAAAGATTCTATAGAGCAAGTTCAAATTATCCTCATCCAAGTATCTACTTTGTTGCTTTATATCTTTCATTTAAAATTCCTTGGGTAACCGCTTTAATTTCATTTATATTAAATCTTGCTATTAGCATAAAGCCACTTATTACACTGTCATCCTCAAACCAATTGCCCATTTCACACCTTATTAAGCCATTATAACACAACGTCATCAAATCTTTATGCCTCTATCTTTGAGTCAAATATAAGCTATAAAGTCTTACAAAACCTTTACATTGTTGATTGTAGACATCCTCCCCTAAGGTTTATGCATAAAAACTATCTTCAAATCTATCTCTCAATATACAAATTTTCAGTTGTAATAATACACAACACCATTTTGATTTCATTCATCTTCACACAAAAGAGAATACATCTGGATTATAAATATCTTTTAACTATTTTAAGTGTTTTAATAGCAATCTTGCCTAGTATCTATTGCCACAATCATTTCTTCTTCAACATAATAAACTAACTTATTTTGCAATGCATTTTATCTTATGCTAGTTATCACTCATCTTTGTTCGTCTCTAGAGATACTAATTCATCGCTCAAAGCCAACTCCAGCTTTGTCAGAATCTTCTATCCACAGTACTTATGCACAGTGCTCTAGCTACCATCGTCTATCAGCTATAAATAATACAATGAATGTGAATATCGCTGCATGAGTCTAAATGTTCCTTTGGATCTTCATAGCCGTGGCAAAGAAATTTTTTGTTCAAAAAATGCATCAGCTTTCTATTCTATTGAATCAGTCTACCAGCATCATCTTAAATGATATATTTTAATACATTCTCACATCTGTCTAAATGTTTGTTTCTGCACAAAAGGATTCTGCAATGCATGCGTTACTAAAGCATATTCTTATTAATGTCACATCTTTAACCTTATGAAATTTTTTTTACTTAAAATTCAAAAAATGATAATCAAAATGATTAAAATTATAATTAATGAGAAAAAAATTTATTATGTTGCATCCAGCTTATATCTACCATATGTATATGAATATAAGAAGCAAAATTTCAAACTTGAAAGTGCTAACATGAACATTGCCCTTTTTCACAATATCAAGGCTCATCATAGCAATATAATGTTGAGCCTAAGTTTTTCCTGGTGAACAAACTATAGTGCAATCCAAAAGAGGGTGAATAAGATTCTTTTCAAAATCTTAATGAAAATGAAAATCTGATATCTTTATTTGATGTTATAGAGAATCTTGATATATTGAAAATAAATACAGCACAAAGATGGAAAATTAATAAAGAAGATGTAGAAAGATAAGAACATGCAAGCCAAACAATTTTTATTAGTTTGGATCAAACATGATCCTACATCTACTCTTCGTAAATCTGACTTTTCTAGGAATCCATTGGAACCACATGTCGCTCCTTTGAGTGACATGTAGGCCAAAAAAGCTATATAATCTCATTACTATGTTGAAGGTAGAACAGCCGTAAACATCCTCTTACACAAAACCTTGATCACAAAGTTGTTGATTCCATGCACAACCCGCAATGCAGATTGAAACAAAAAAAAAGTGTACAAGAGAACACAAAAATTTGAAGTGACTCTTCAAGATCTTTTTTAAAGAGAATACAAAACTTGAAAGTATAGAAAAAGAGAGCAACTCCTTTGAATTGAGCAATATCTTGTGTATTCAAAAATTGATCAAAAAAAATTATTTCCAAGTATTATTTATAGACAATAGTATTTTCTAACAGCTAGAAATATACGCCCAACTACTAAAAACTGTAGTCCAATGGCTAGCAACTAAAATTCAACAACTAGTTGATGAAATAAAGCAGTTTATCATTTACTGAACTCACTAAGCAAGTCAGTCTAGCTTGACAAGTGGTCGGTTTTCTAACGGCCAGAAAAAAAATTACAAACAGTGTTTTGTTTTCAAACATTGTTTTGTTACAAATAATATTTTTGAAAATTTTAGATTTGTGAAACCACATTAACTTCGGTACATGAATGCTCAACTCAAAAGATTATTTTTAGATCACACGTTCAATCTTAATGAAAAGAACTTGCTTGACGAGATGACAGCACATGTGGCAAGTGATAATAAAATTGAATTCCTGATATATTTATTATTATTTTTATTTTCATACTTCTTTCATACAATGCTATAAATCTTAGAATAACAGAATAAAAAAACCTTGAAGAAACATATCATCCATATCGTCTTTCATAAATCTTATTATTCATAAAACTTTATCATGAACTTAAAAAAAGATTAGTATGAATATATTATTTGTTTATTTATCAAAATATTTAAAACTCATTGGATTATCAGATAAGCATTCTCGATAACAGAATTTATCTTTTACATAAAGTTAAGTGAAATGATGCACCAGAGTTGACAACCACGGCATAATAAGAATGTCAAACAACAATTAAGATATCCATAATGCCCTCAATGATTGAAATTTTAAATCCATCCTCATGTTGATATTTCTTCTTTTTCAATGCCTAGCTGTGATTTTTAAATTGGACATTTTTATCACAGTTCCACAAATAAACTTTTTTTAATTTCTTAAACTATTTCTTTCCATTAAATAGATACAGCAAAGCTTTGGGATTTTTCCTAATTATATGGCTTCTTCCTTTAACGTTTGTATTTAAATATAATCCAAAGATTATCTTAACTCATTTTAATGAATATCCTTATATTAAGAGCTTGTGTTTGTAGTTAGTTACATCTCAAAGGGATCACTTTGAGAACACTATATTAAGATTTTGATAATATTGGATGCGTATTAAAATACATTTGTTAATGAGAATGGATCTAAAGAGAGACAACATTTAATTAGTTAATTAAGACATCATGTGTCAACATACACTTAGAACTACCTATAAGCTTTCTAGTATTATTATCCATGTTACTTGAATTTTCCATATCAAGGTCATCTAACACCAACTGGATGACTAAGTAATAGATTTACAAAGCCAATCAATGATTCATTAAATTGGAGAGTAATGTAAATAATGTAAGCATGATTAGAATGTCACCAACCTTCCTAAGTAATCCGTAGCATGCAATTAAGATGCTCTAATTGTATACTACTTTTATTTGGTTAGTAAGTCTCAGTAGTACTGATTTAAGCAAAAAGTTAGAGTCTTGATCATGATTAATATAATCTTAATAGTGGATAGACTCAAATCTATCATAAACATAGCCTTCTTTCACATATGTACAGATTTCTATGAGTTTGATAATCCAGATGCTATCAAGGTTAAATTTCACATAAATTTTGACAACTTATAAATAAATTTATAAACTAGTAAATTGATTAATTTTGAATCAATTTAATAATTTATTAATGTGTGCATCTTAAATTTATATGATTATATTTATCACACTGATATAGTTTTACAAATACTGTCAGAAAGCATCTAGTGGCACCATAAGATAATCTCAATTTTTTTGAAACAGCTTAAAAAGGTATCTTCATCCTAAATAACTAATGAATATTATAATGTGCATTAAAAAAAAGCTACAATCCTGAGCAAAATACATTAGTGTGAAATGCTTTAATCACTATGTTTCAATAGCTCTCAGCAATTATTTACAACAAAAATTATAAATCGAGTTGGAGTTCAATTATTACAAAATTTATACTTCTGTACAAATATTAAGTTAACCCTTTGTTTCTAACGTGTGAAGGCCCCGAACGCCGTTTCAGCGGAAACCGTTCCGACATCGGGTGTTCACTTACCGTAAGATCATACTGAGTAACTTGAGAGAAAAAGAGTATACACATACAAAAGCCAAGAGATATAATTCATTTATTTCAATGTTCACATTACAAGATCTTTTCAACACTCCTCATACAAAAGTGAAAATAAAGAAAGAAATAAAAGATAAAAGATAAACAAAAAATAGTGTCGTGTATCTTATCAGCAGTTGAACATTTTAAGCATTATGGTTCTTGCGCGTAATCCCCTAGGAGCACCTGACTTGATATTGTACAGAAAATAATACCGGGATTTGCATTCCCAATAATTAGAGAATACTCTAAGTACTGCAGTACATAATAATAATTACATTTTAAAAGATGCAATTAGCAAAAGTAAGGCGATAATAAAATGCAGGATAAAATAAGATAATAGTGCGAAATAAACAATTTCCTGCAACAAATATTATTTATCAAATAAAGATTACTGATGTTATTTTCCAGTAATCAACCCCGAATATTACCTATGTCATTTTTCCAAGTAACAACCCCAAATGTTATTGATGACATTTTCCAATAACAACCCTGAATGTTGCTAAAGTCATTTTTTCAGCAACAACCCAGAATGTTACTGAAGTCATTTTTTCAACAACAACCCAGAATGTTACTGATGTCAATTTTCAGTAAACCCCGCATGAAAAGGATGTTGGTTTCTAACAACCAACCAAGCATTAATATTACTGATGTTATTTTCCAGTAACCCCCAAATGAAAAGAATTTTGATTTCTAACAACCAATCAAGCTTCAAATGAATTTGGCTCAAAGCAAATACGGGAACCTAAGCAGTAGTAAAAGTGCAAAATGTAATGCATGTCATGTACTGGGTACCTTTGTTCCTTAAGTTCAAAAGTTCAATAATTCGGATGAGTGACAGTTCGCTCAATCTGCATTTAAGTTAGGATATCTTAAGTTAGCTTTTTAATTGAATGTTTTATGAGTCATTTTTCATCTTTACTTTCATTCTGTTCTTCTTCCATTTTTAAGATTGAATTCCGATTTTTTTGTTGCTATTAAAGCAGTTATAAACATTATAGTGTTTAAGATTAAGATCATAATAAAGTACGAAAGAAAAAGTCATAATCAAAATGACTGAATGACAAAATGAAAATAATAGTCATTTTTATAACATTTGTATTATTCCAATTATTAATTAATGAGAATGATAAAAATATGAATGACTAAATATAAACTTTATAGCAATGATTTAATAAGTATAGAGTAACAAGATTAGCAAAGATTCCCCTAATTTTCCTCTTTTTTATCTCCTCTTTTCTTCTCCTATTTTCCTTTTTTTCTTAAACTTCTCTTTTTACCTTAGGATTAGGATTGCCAGAAAATAGAAAGAGGCTGGAGCGGGGTAGCCGGAGGCTGGCAAGGGCAGCAGCTGGCTGGCGGGGCCGCCGGACTGCTGCTGGTTGGGCGGCAAGGAAGAGCCAGCTGGCTGGCTGCTGGAGGCTGGCAGGAGGGAGGGAGGCTGGCTGGCAAGGCAAAGAGAATGGGCTGGGAGTTGTGAGGGGAGGAGAGGGGTTTATAAAGAGGGAAGGCTGGGGGTCGGCTGAGGGGGCCGACCTAATCCTACGCCAAGAACGGCGCAGGCGGAAGCTTCCACTTGCAGGCTCTGTCGCAAGACTGAGCCTGTGATTCGCAGGCGGGTCGGGAGTCGGGCGAATGGGGGAAGAAGGAGAAGGAGAAAATAAATAAGGAAACTTATAAAAATTTACTTAAACTTAAATTAATCGCATTTTTTCGCCGTTTGGGGTCCAAATACAACAAAACTTGACACCGAAGTGTGTTACAACATTATGAACACCCTCGGGCCGAAATTTTTTGATTCTAAGTAATATTTTATTTTATATTAATTTTTGAGGTTTAAAAACTCAAAAATTAATCACGATCAAACCGGCGCTCATAATTTGATGAAACTTTTCGAGCAGCCTTTAAATAATATACTTAACACAACACAACGACACTGAAAACAATAAATTAGGACACAAATTTCAATGTTCTTGAGTTTTAAAATTTAAATAATTCAGAAAATACAGCGGGAGCTTTTGTTATTCGAATTTCTCCCAAATTAGGGCACTTTGATCTTTAAAATTAATCTTACCTATGGTATTTTTGTTTGCCCTAATTCAAAATTCCCCGGGATCCTGATTTCTATGTCGAGATTTGACCTAATTTGCAAATTAATGACTTTGGGTCGTTACAAACTCTCCTACTTAAAAATGATGTCGTCCTTGGCATCATACAAACGAAACCTAAATATGAGTGAGATTAATACCTAATACTACGTCATTGTCATCGGGTTCCATAGTAGGGGTGAGGGTGTACATTCTTGGTTGAGGAACCTGCCCATTCCTTTGGGTAGGCGTTGTCGTTACTGCAACTTGTCTAGGAGCACTTCCTTTTCGTTGGTTATTGGCAGGTGCTGCTGGTGCTAAATTCGATCTTGGGGCAGATCTTGCCCAGGGATAATATCTCCATCGATTATCTTCTTGGCGATACAGAAGCGATAACCGTGACCTGGGCGCCCGCAGATAAAACAGATTTCTTGACAATGGTAGCACCTCTCAAGCGGGTGAGGTCGATTACAATGAACACCTTCATTGGTCCTGGAAGCTTCTGCAGTCATTTGATATGCCCTGGCTGGTGGAGGATAACGGGGTTGCTTGTACTCCTGATCCTCTGTGGGATGATCATGCCTCTTTCCTTGTCTTTCTGCGATCATCTGTTCGTTATGCTCCAGCATTGTTGCACAGTCTAAAAGATCGACAAATTTTGTATGCCTAAGAGAATCAAGTTAGTGCGAATACTGTCTTTTAAACCCTCTAAGAACCTACTGCACCTTGAAGCTTTGCAATCTATCAGCTTATGTGTGTAACAAGAGAGTTTTGTGAACTCCGTCTCGTAGGCTGTCACAGATCGGTCGTCCTGAGCTACTTTTATAAATTTGCTCTTAAGTATCCTCTGGGCGGAATGAGGAATATAGCGGCTTCTAAATGCGGCCGTGAACTCTACCCACGGTATGTCCTCCAAACTAACGCCCTTAAAGGTTGTTTCATACGTGATTTTCTACCACCTCTCGGCTTCACCTTCTAGCAAATATTTTGCTAGTCTAACTTCCTCGCTTGAAGGACATTTTAAATTGTCCAACTTGCTCTCTACGGCTTGGATCCAGTCTTTAGCCTCCATGGGTATGGCTGAGCTGTTAAAAGTAAGAAGGTTGAGTTTGACGAAGGCCTGCAGGTACCCGTAATCTTTAAGGGGGCTCTGGTGAAAATAGGGAGGTAGAAGCCTTCCCTTTGTTTGAAAGGGCTTGCAAAATAGCTTCCAATAGACGATCTGTTCTATTGTCTGCTGTAGTCGAGGAAATTGTGGTCTTAACAGGAGTTTCGGTGGGTACCGAGAGGAAGCCTTCGTCGGAAACCATCTGTTTAGAGATGATTAATAAACTTGAGTTTAGAAGAGATTCTAACTTACCGAATACACAAATAATTAATCCCAATGATAAATAAAGTTTGCAAAATTTAGATTCCAAAAATTTTCATTTATAATAGGCTTGTTTATAAAAAGTTATTTTAATCGTAGAACCTATGCTCTACTAGATGCACAAAATAAAGGGTAATAACAAGGTTTTAGTCTACTCTTACAGTTTAAAAGCAAGGAAAAAGGAGAGCTATCACTTTTGAATCTGGTACTATTATCTTAAATTATTAACATCTTCTTAGAGATTGAAAATATCTTCTTCTTTTTTTTATATGTATATTCTTTTCTTCCACAAGTATTCAATCCTCTGCTCTGATACCAAGTGTGAAGGCCCCGAATTCCATTTTAGCGGAAACCGTTCCGACATCAAGTATTCACTTACCGCATGATCATATTGAGTAACTTGAGAGAAAAAAAGTATACACATACAAAAGCCAAAAGATATAATTCATTTATTTCAATGTTCTTATTACAAGATCTTTTCAACACTCCTCGTACAAAAGTAAAAATAAAGAAAAAGATAAAAGATGAACAAAAAAGAGCGTCGTGGATCTTATCGGCAGTTGAATATTTTAAGCATTATGGTTCTTACGCGTAATCCCTTAGAAGCACCTGACCTGGTATTGCACAGAAAACAATACCGGGATATGAATTTCCAGTAATTAGATAATACTCTAAGTACTGCAGTACACAATAATAATTACATTTTAAAAGATGCGATTAGCAGAAGTAAGGCGGTAATAAAATGCAGGATAAAATAAGACAATAGTGCGAAATAAATAATTTCCTGCAATAAATATTATTTATCAAATAAAGATTACTGATGTCATTTTTCAGTAATCAACCCTGAATGTTACCTATGTCATTTTCCAATAACAACCCCGAATATTATTGATGATATTTTCCAATAACAACCCCGAATGTTGCTGATGTCATTTTTCCAGCAACAACCCCGAATGTTACTGATGTCATTTTTCAGTAACCCCCGAATGAAAAGGATGTTGATTTCTAACAACCAAGCAATAATATTACTAATGTCATTTTCCAATAACCCCCGAATGAAAAGGATATTAGTTTCTAACAACCAACCAAACTTCAAATAAATTTGGCTCAAACCAAATACACGAAGCTAAACAGCAGTAAAAGTGCAAAATGTAATACATATCATGTACTTGATACCTTTGTTCCTTAAATTCAGAAGTTCAATAGTTCGGATGAGTGACAGTTCGCTCAATCTGCATTTAAGTTAGGATATCTTAAGTTAGCTTTTTAATCCAATGTTTTAGAAGACATTTTTCATCTTTACTTTCATTCTGTTCTTCTTCCATTTTTAAGATTGAAATCCGATTTTTTTATTGCTATTAAAGCAGTTATAGACATTATAGCGTTTAAGATTAAGATCATAATAAACTACGAAATAAAAAGTCAGAATCAAAACGACTGAATGACAATGAAAATAATAGTCATTTTTATAACATTTGTATTGTTCCATTATTAACTAATGAGAATGATAAAAATGTGAATGACTAAATATAAACTTTAAAGTAATGATTTAATAAGTAATGAGTAACAAGATTAGCAAAGATTCCCCTCATTTTTCTCTTTCCATCTCCTCTTTTCTTCTCCCACTTTCCTTTTTTTCTTAAACTTCTCTTCTTACCTTAGGATTAGGATTGCCGAAAAATGGAAAGAGGCCAGAGCAAAGTAGCCGAAGGCTGGCAAGGGCTGCAGCTGGCTGGCAGGGCTGCCGGACTGCTGCTGGTCGGCCGACAAAGAAGAGCCGGCTGGCTGGCTATTGGAGGCTGGTAGGAGGGAGGGAGGCTGGCTGGCAAGGCAGAGAGAATGGGCTGGGAGTTGTGAGGGGAGGAGAGGGGTTTATAAAGAGGGAAGGCTGGGGTCAGCTGAGGGGGCTGACTGAATTCTGCGCCAAGAACGACGCAGGCGGGCCCTCTCCTGGCAGGTGGAAGCTTCCACCTGCAGGCTGTGTCACAAGACAGAGCCTACGATTCGCAGGCGGGTCGAGAGTCTGGAGTCGGGCAAATGGGGGAAGAAGGAAAATAAGGAAAATTATAAAAATTTACTTAAACTTAAATTAATCGTATTTTTCCGCCATTTGACGTCCAAATACAATGAAACTTGACACCGAGATGTGTTACAATATTATGAACACCATGCGCCAAAATTTTTCGATTTGGAGTCATATTTTATCTTATATTAATTTTGGAGATTTAAAACTTCAAAAATTAATCACGATTAAACCGGCGCTCAGAATTTGATAAAACTTCTCGAGCAACCTATAAATAATATACTTAACACAACATTGAAAATGATGAATTCGGACACGTATTTCAATGTTCTTGAGTTTTAGAATTTAAATAATTCAGATAACAGGAGCTTCCGTTATTCGGATTTCTCCCAAACTAGGGCACTTTGATCTTTAAAATTAATCTTACCTATGGTATTTTTGTTTGCCCTAATTCGAAATTCTCCGGGATCCTGATTTCTATGGCAGAATTTAACCTAATTTGCAAATTAATGACTTGGGTCATTACATAATGTGATATATAATTTTGAAATTTTGACAAAATTATTTCATATATTTTCATATATTTCATGATTTTTCATTCTCTTAGAGATCATAGTTAATGATTAAATTATTTAATGTAGCCATATTTATTCATAGACATCATATTGGATATTAATACAGGTCAATGGTCCTGATCAAGATACATATAAAACCATTTTACTGTAATTGGGAGTTAAGGCTATCTATTAGCTACCAAGATGTATGAATGGTACCAATTTGGCAAACTGTAGTTAGTCTAACCATATATAGAGTTGGTTTTGTTAACTAGCAAAATATTTACTAACATACAACTAGTAATTGATTAAGCTATAAAATCAATGCCTTTAATTAAGCTATGGAAGTCAAAGAGTTATTGCTTTGCTTACCCAATGGCATGTGCTGGACATAGGAATAAACAACTGGATAATTTCAAGTTGCTTTGACATTGGACTTAAATCTACCAAAAAAAGTAATGTATTCTTTCTTGAGCCATCTTGGATCGAAGCCAAGAATAAGAAAATTTGTATAGGTTCATTCTTATCATGATGGAACCATCAATGGTGATTATCTTCCTATGAGCTCGGCTTTTCAGGCCATAGCACTAGAAAATGATGGTTTAAAGTAAGCTTTATCCATATGCTCAATTTACTAATGGAAGTAATTTGAGTTCAAGGAAGAATCACTTATTACAATGATTTCAGGTCTCTGAAAAATGACTGGAGATTTGCCTGATTGATGGAGGAGGCTCATATTCCTCTAAGGCTCATATTAATTAGAAGTTTCCATAATTTGAGTACATTGTCTCTATTCTAGAGCCCTTTCCACATTAAGGGGTATGAATATGTGGCATCTAGAATAGTTAGGAAAACCAACTGGGGTTAAACAACAAGTTCCCAAAGGCCAATAAACTACAGCTTAAATTCTAAACGGTAATTCAGCGGCTACTCCGCTATCTCTCATTTACCTAGTCAAAGATTATAGCCATGTTCAATTTCCTCTCTTCAACTTGGTCATTACCCCACCTACTCGTGCCATGACTTGTTGGTTTGGACTCCAATGTGCTAACAGCTGAGCTTGGCTATACTAATTGGAGATGACTTGGAAAATTAGATGGTTGCAGTGTTTTAAGTTAATGTAGCTAGGTTGGGCTAGCCCAAGCCCTGGTATGGCTAGTGGCATTAGTTTAGCTAGTGTCAGGTCACATGAGCAACCTCAAATGCAACCTCACTAAATCAATCCTTCGATCATTTAGTTTATTAAACCAAGTCAGCATGTGGGACTAGCTTTAGAGTTTAAGCTTGAAGGACTTAGCGAGTTTATTAGAGGATCGACCACATCTAATAATATCTGCCTAACAATGTGCTAATTTGTGTATTCAAGGGCTCTTAAACCATCTGCTATTGATCGAAAATGCAATTACAAACTAGCTTTGATGCTTTTCTTAAGCATGGTGATTTCTTAAGGGGATGATGCTATGCTCCTAGCCAATCATGTTGCATCAGCTACAAAAGAAATTCATTTAGTCTCTAGCACTGATCAGAAGATCAAGTCTGATAGCCAACTGACTGACCAAGATATCAGGGAGCTAAACAAAAGTGTCAGTCAACTGATCATAGGAGCTACCTGAGTCATCCAAGTCATCATCCAAGCAACATCCATAGCATCTGAGTAAGAAGAAGACCATCCAAAACTTGCTAAGCTAAAGATATGAACAGCTAGACAAGCTAAAGACGAAGGTAAGCTTTGATCCAGCTGGTAAGTAAAAGACAAATTAATCGAGATGAGGATCCAACCAAACAATGATAGCTTGGCTGAAGTCAAGAAGGTGGTTGAGAGCAATTGCCCAGGAGTATAGCCAAAAAGGGCAGATGACAGCATCATGTCATCAACATCTGACCAAGAAGAATGCTGTCAAGTAGTGAATTGAACTCTATACCAACTAACAACAACTTGATCAAGTAATATTTATTACTCAGCCCACAGCTGAGTATGTGTAACTCAGCTAAAACGAGATGATTTGTCTAAGATAGCCAAAGAAATCCCTAGGATTTCCCAGGCACATTTCAGAAACCAAAACTCCCAAAATGTAACCAAATAATTTCATAACAGTGGCATGTCTCAAAATGTGGGGACCTTGCCTCAAATGGTGGCCGACAGATCATATTATGAGCTATGCCAATCCCCTAAAAGTTGGAAATAATTATTTTTATCCTTCTGTGATAGTATAAATAACAGATGTTTGCGTATGATTTTCATCATTGACTTTGATAATCTCTGAACTGCTATTATTGTAAAGCATTGATCAATGGATCTCTACATTCTTTCACTGAGTTTTTATTGTCCAACATTCTTTCTTTACTTATGGCTTATTCTTTGTTTCTGCTTTCATTCTACCAAACAATCTAAAAATACCATTGTAGTTGGTCGGATGAACTATCAGCACTGTTTGTTAACCAATGAATTGTCTATTAGCAAGCACTCCAGTCAGTGGGCGGCTCACTGGATCAATAACCAACAAATCCCAGCCCAATTAATACCACACTGTAATAAAAGGAATTAGTACGTTTGATTTTATGGGGATGATATATTTCTGTTTGCTATAAAACCGATGATAAATAAGCAGTTCATGTACCTGAGCTCTAGTTCAGATAACTTAGCCAAGGTAACAAATAAGGAAAAAAAGTGCTCCAGTTCAGATAACTAAGTTCTAGTCCCTAGGCAGGCAAAGAAACTCAAAACAACTGGCCAAGAAAGGAACTATGAAGATAATTTCTTCTAAATAATGAAACACAAAACAAATAGAAATGGAACAGTTTACTTACAGCTTGCTTAGCAATTACACGAGCACAAGAAGTCTTACCAGTCCCTGAAATCCACGACTACACAGATCAGTATGATATTCTATGCTTTACAAAAAAAAGGTTTGCCCCAAAAAACAAAGTCGTCAATAATTCCATACGGATTTGCGTATTAGAAAAATTTAGTACAATTCAAAGGCTTATAAAAGGCATAGTGCATCATTGGCTAACAATAAGATATAATATTTAAAACTAGTTAAGGCAAAAATCAAAATACGTTTAGCTAGTTACAAAATCAGCAAAAAGTCACTTAATTCATAAAAAACAGAATTGACTTCATCGTTCATCCCTTTGCAGCATAGTTGCTAACAACAGAAATCTCAAGGAACTGGAAGAAATATGCCTAAATAAACTTCAGAAAAAGTTTTCAGCTTTTTGCTAGAAAATTCTCTTGGACAGTTTTAACCAAAAATTAATGCCTGCTCAAGAAAACTAAGAAAATAAACAAAATATTGCAACTCATCCCTGCACCAAAGTTTAAATATAAGGCATATCTGGAAGTTTAAAGCATGAGCATGCCCTTTTGCCAGGTCATAAGCATGAAAAATGTTAAATTTTATAACAAGTTGCACCAACAGATTTGGATTTGATCTACCATAAAAAAGAAATCAAAAAGTTAAATCACGCCTATCTTTCAGCTCATATGACATACCTGGAGGACCTTCAAATAGAACTGCTCTAGGCCTATTTGACTCAAATTTTGAACGAGTGCCACGAGCAATCTCATCATAGACCTCAGGGTGTTGTAATGTCAAAAGTACGGTATCTTCTATTTCCCTGCAAAACTTTTCATCCAATACATAAATTCTTGAAATATAAACCAATAATGTTTAAAAATGCAATTAGGACAATGCATACAAAACAATCCAGTAAATAAAGAAAGTCGCTATAAACCAATGAACTTGTAACCGAATTTATAAAAGCAGTGTTTCTTACATAGGCTTGTCATAAAAGCATCAAGTAGGTGAGAGAGTTAAATGGGAAGGCAACTAGACAAATATTTCCTCTAACAAAAGGTGGCTAATATAATATACCAAGCATATGTAGATCAAATTCAATGTTCATAATCATAAAAGAAAAAGTACAATAAAAAAAAATGTAATGAGCTTTTGATACCGTATTATAAAAAATAAAAAAGGTCAGAGGAAAATATAATACAGGTAAAGAGGAAAAGATTGGGATGAAAAGATAAAAGAATGTCCGGGCTTTTTGGTGGCCATCATGATTTAATTCAAGTAGAATTTAGTAAATCTGCAAATACAGATTTAGTAAATCCTATAGCTGTTAATTCATATAAATTATTTAGTATGTCCACGAGTAAATCCTATAAATTCTACTGAATGGTTTGATTGTTAACTTCTGAGATTTCCAGAGTTAACTAAATAGCATGTAAATTTAATAAACAAAAGATAAATTTGATAGAAATAAAGTATTATAGTGCTATATTTGTAAATATTTCTAGTAATCAAGTAGATAGAATTTAATAATTTTATATGCCAACTTATGATATTTTCGCTAATTAAGTGTTTCACAATTAGTTTGCTATCTACATAATTTAGTGCTTGGCCCATTTCATCGCAACTGCAAGCAAGGGAATCTACAGAAAGTAAATGTTTTTGTATTTAGTGTAAATTAATCAGTGAATCAAAAGCTTCCATGTGAAAACTACAGGGATTGTAGTTACATTAGAAAATTCTAATCATAAAAAATTAGCAAACTGAAACCAAAGTATTTATGTACAAAAAATAAAAAAGGGGGAGACAAGAAGTGGATGGTACATTTTATATATAACAATTCAAAAATTTTATAATTACCACAACACAACAACCACCAAGCCTTGGTCCTACTAAATGGTCAGCCACATGAATCTTTTCTCTATTGTACATGATCAAATAATAGCCCCTTCCTAAGTTCCAAATGTTTAAAATGTTTCCTATTAATTTCTTGTCATACTTTTTGGGTATTCCTCTCTTTTAACAAGAGAAAATATTCATTATCTCAACTTTCCTAACTGAGACATCTAACTTACTATATCAAACCATCAAAAAATAAAGCTACTCCAAAATTACTATGAATGAACTCATTTTTAATCATAACCATTCATGTTAGCAACCTCATCTCAACACAACTTATTTTACCAATAGCTTCAGCTTTGCCAACCAAAAATCTACCCCGTATAACATAATTGATCTTATAGTTGTCCTATAAAACTTTCCTTAAAGTGGAACTTTTCGATCGTGCAAAAACCCAATAGCACTTCTCCAATTTATAATAAACTTGGATACTGTTAATCACATTGCCCTTTATAATTGAACCAAAACATTTGAACCTCTCACTCTTCTTAATAATATGATCTTCATTTGTTATATTCTTATTACTATAGGTTCTATTAAAATTGAACTTAAAAATCCATATATTCTATTTTAGATCTACTAATTCAATCCTTTAGATTCAAAGGTAGTTTTCCACAGTTCAAGTTTTGCTTTAACCTCATCTCTAATTTTTTCAATAAAATTAATAGCATTTGCAAAACAAAATGCACAAAGGCACCTCCTCTTGAATATGCTTGGCAAGAACATCCATAACTAACTAAATAAAGATATAAACTAAGTGTAGAGCAATGATGCAATCTAATTGAAACAGTAAATCATAAGACAAACCCTCTTATGATGTAAAACTAGAATTGCTCCATTATGCATATTTTTAATAATTCAACATAAGCCACACAAACCCCTTTTCTTTCCAAAATTCTTCAATAATAAACTTCTCAAGAGTTTTATTATATGCTTTTTTTTCTAAATCAATAAAAACTAAATGAAAATATTAATTTCTTTCCCTAAATTGCTCCATCAACTAATTAAGTAAATACATGAACTCCATAGTTGATTTGCTTGGAACAATTATCACAAAAGATAAAAAAACACAATGTAGTATTTGAGTGATACATCTTCATTATTGTTTATATTATATTCCATAAAAAGGCAAGAACTATGCAACTATTCAAAAAAAAAAGATTCTTCAACCATGCATAGCATGCATACCGTTTTTGTTGATCATATCCTGCAATGTTGCCCCACAATACACTGCCCTCCATAGGACGACTAAAGGTTTCATCAAGCCCATACACTCTTACCCCCATAGCCTCTAAAGCAGAGATTGACTTTTCCAGTGGTGGTGAAGTTCTACCACCATAGTTACTATCACTCTTGAAGTTTTCTCCACCGAGACTCTTTCGAAGTGATTTCTTCACATCTCTTCTAACTGCCAACTTTAGCACGCTGATGAATGCATCAAGTTCTTTCAAAGTGAAGCTTCCTTCCTTTATAAATTCAATCTCCTAAAATAAACAATCAAAAAAAGAAACTCATAAGAAAGTGTTGTGCTTAACTAGGCTGATATTTTAATAATTGAAGTAGCAGTATATCATTATTTGTAAAAGATTAAATAAAAAAAAAAACTAACACAGTACTCGGACCCAAGAAGAGGTTCAAAAATCAGCACACACAAATCATCGTCAGATTTAATCATTTCTTTACTCAGTGCTCTTCCATCACTTCCGGGCATCTTTTCTGGAGATCTTAAAGTCAATTGCCAAGCTGCTGCACTGAAGTTAAAAAATATAATGAGCAACTTATCGATAACAGTTGCAACCAGCAATTACTTTTAGGGTAGAATTATAAAAGAATTACAAAAACTAGGACCCTTTAATCAGCAATCTAATCATGTTATCGTACAGCATAGACAGCAAGCAAAGGATGCGCTGTCGATTTTTTAAGAATTGAACCTTTAAAATGTTTCTATCCCCAGCCCAAAGTGGAAAACAAAGAAACAATGGATAACAAACTACATTTTTGGAATGATCCCTCCATATTGTATGAAAGCATTCCGTTACCAAGTCTAAAACAGCAAGAAAAAGGTTTGAAACATTTGGGCCATTATAGCAATTAGAAAAATAAGCCAACAATTATTGAAACAGTCTGTATGTTTCCATCATCCAAAAGAAATAGTCTCAATCACAACCACTTCTAAAAAACAACTATAAGAAAATAAACAGCAGCTTTCATGAAAAACAAGATATATTAACCAAACATTGCAACTATGACACCTAAAACAAAGTTCTTAACTGTCATGCCACCAAAAAGTCCAAGCTTTAAATGAAGCAAAATAGTGGTTTCTTAATAGGCAAACAGAAAATTGCTGAACACTACCGATGACAATTTTACAAGCAAAACATCATAAAAACACATACAAGTTGGCACAACAAAATTTTTTTGGAAGAGAAATATTTTGTTGCCTAACTCCAAGAAGAAAAATAGTTGATAACATAGCATAAAGAAGGAATGAAATAGAAGTAAATAGTATTGTATCTGAGCAGTTAGGCCTTTTGGTTAGGTCAAGAGCTCAATCTCACCATATAATGCACTATACCCTATTAATTAAAAAGAAATTCCAATATATCAAGAGCTTTTTTTTTGGGGGGGGAGTGAGAAGGTTGGGCAATGTAGCAATGCTCTTATTTTGAAAAGTCATTTGAAAGTTGGAAAACTCTAAGTCTTCAAACAACAACAATCAAACCACAAACCAGTAAGTGAGCAGTTACATAAATCCTTTATTTTTATTGTGCATTATCAAATAATTGCTTGTCCATGAGTTCAAGTAATGTGATATCATTCCTACTAGTTTCTAAGTCTCTAGTCTTCCACTCCCACTTTTAACAAGAGCAATTTAATAATTCAATTTCTTTTTCATTGGGGCATCAAGAAATCTACATTAAAATTGCCCAAGCATTCTAAGAACTTATCCTCTAGCGGAGATACTCCAACCTCACTACAAATGTACTCATTTCTCATCATATCCTTTCATGCATACCCACTCATACATCTTGGCATCCTTGTCTCCACAATACTTATTTTATCAGCACGCTTCCATTTCCTAGGTCAGCATGTTTCCCAAATAACAGTGTAAGTCTTATAGATGTTCTATTAATATTTCTGTAGTTTAAGTGGAATATTTCAATGCACATTAGCCCAGAAGCATTCTTCCATGTCATTTAACCTTCCTATATCTTGTTAATCGCATTACCCTCTATTTCACCAATAATTTGTATAACTAAATCAAGATATTTAAATATCTTGGTTTTCTTGATAGCATACTTTTAGTCATCATGCCCTTGATAAAATATTATATTATGATCAAACTAACATTTCATATAGTCCATTTTAAATCTAATATAATGAAATGTTACGATTCCAAAGCAGTTCTCTAACTCACATTCCACTTTAACCCCATATTTAACTTTAGAAATAAGAAGAATATCATCTGCAAATATAGCATGCATCAAGACACTACTTGCATATGTTTAATAAGTGTCAATTATTTATCCAAAGACCTAGATATTTAGAATTATTCTGGATATAGTTCAACCAAAATAAGAACATAATTTGATAAACCATCTTGCATTTGAACACATGTAACTTCCTTAGACATTTTTAATAGCATCAAAATGAGCAATGAACGCGTATTTTCTTTCAATTGCATCAAAATGAGCAATGAAAGCGTATTTTCTTTCAATTGCACCAAAAAAACATTTTATATACTCTATCATAATCCTTCTTTATAATCAATAAATATTGAATCAAGATCTTCCTTTTCTTTCTAAAATTCACCATCAAATCTCTAAAGAAATAGATAGCCTCAATAATTGATCAATCGAACATAAGAAATTTTTTCAAAATAACACTAATTAATTTAATTCATCTATAATTTAAAATTCCCTCCCTCAAATATTTCCACATACTTAAAACTATCTTTTGATCCTTTAACTTTTACTCTTCATTTTCTTTAAAGCACATCAAACCTCAGTTTAGTCACACTTTTAAGTCTTCAAATACTTAGTTGAACCTTTTGTTAAACAAATTCACAGTTTGTTCCTCTTTGATTCATCCAACTATTAAATAACTTTGAAGTACACACATTTTTTGCCTGAAGCATATAGATCGGTAGCAAGTTTTTCCAAAGGTAGAAAAAAGAAGCAAACGGAAGCTGACATAATACAAGTATAGAATTGCAGTTGTCAAAAAATCCTTTTGTTAGTTAATATTTAACTATTTATAGCTTTTTACACATGAGGATATATTGAGAATGTCCCATATGACAAAATATTACAAGTTCATAACTAACTTATACACATAATGCCACATATCCAACACATTCTCCACATCCATGCATGCTTAAGAGACTCTTCTATGATATAACCATCTGTCTGAGGTACAAGCCGAACCTTAGCTCAACCAAGCTTGTACTATACTACATGTTAGTTAGAGTCCCAATTGACTTTCCCGAGTCTTCAATAACTTAATATTCCCAACTAAGTTGTTCTTGAGTAACTCTATCCCAACTATTCCATACTTGAGTTGACATTATCAGCATTAATCGACAGATAGTCAAATAAGCTAGGCAATAACAAAAGTGATTGAGGAAGAATTGCTTAAAATCTCTAGAACATTTTTAATCCCTTGATCAAATAGGGTACCTATTGTTATACATATGGAAAAATTTAACGAAATGTTTATTTTATAAATTCAAAATCTATGCAGCAGCTATTTACTCATTTGAGTTTCAAAAATTACTATCTTCAAGAAAATCCTTGGGATAGTAGCATAACCACCTTCCTTTAACATTGCCTCATACCAACTTTCAGCTAGAAAAGGTAATAGAAGTATATTGCTCACTATATAAATTGGGTGGCTTAAATATCTGCAAATTTGTTTAAAACTTACTCCAAGGAACTCTAATGATTTAAAGGTGATGATGCTAAACAACAATTCATCCATTTAGTTTCTACCCAATCCAAAAACAACTATGCTTACACCGACTTTTGCAAATAAAAAGTAGTGCAATCGTGTACATCTTCATAGTAATAACACAAGTGCAATCTACATGTTTAACAATTTCAAACTTCCAAACCACATTGATAAGGGGTGCATTTATAAATAGCTCATGCCAGTCTCTTCATTTGGCTCGCATTTGGCCCATTTGATTTCAAATAAGTCAAACTAATAAAATTCTTTGGCTTGAACATAAATGGATTAAACACTAACCAATCTTGATTTAGATGTATTATAATTAATAAAAACATCTTAACATATAATTTTATATCTTATAACATTTATTTTAAACAATATTTGTTTCTACATATGGCTTGTACTCTATTTCATTAAATTCACAAAATAATAAGTCTTAAAATATTTAATAATATTATAGAATATATGATAATAAATCATATTAAATCTTAGACATTGTTTTATATATAAAGGGATAATAACATCTTAACATATAATTTTATATCTTATAACATTTATTTTAAATAATATTTGTTTCTACATATGGCTTGTACTCTATTTCATAAAATTCACAAAATAATAAATCTTAAAATATTTAATAATATTATAGAATATATGATAATAAATCATATTAAATCTTAGACATTGTTTTATATATAAAGGGATAATAACATCTTAACATATAATTTTATATCTTATAACATTTATTTTAAATAATATTTGTTTCTACATATGGCTTGTACTCTATTTCATAAAATTCACAAAATAATAAGTCTTAAAATATTTAATAATATTATAGAATATATGATAATAAATCATATTAAATCTTAGACATTGTTTTATATATAAAGGGATAATGAGTAAATTTATTCTTAAGAACAAGTTCCTGAGAGCCTCCTTCGAGCCTCACCCTCTTTGGTCCCTCTACTACTTTCCCTCACATTCAAGCCCTAATTGCAAAATGCAATTTCCCTAGAAAACAACAAAAACGTTGACTCCTAATTAGGCATTTCCCTCATTGCTGATTGCCAACCTCCAAAAACTGAGACTTCAACTCCCACTAAGCTATTCAAGGATTTGACCACTAGCACATTGTTAGCCCTTACTACATGCCTTGGAGATATCTATCTTAAACACTTATGTCCGTTGGTAATTAACGCTTGCAAACATAACAAACGAGAATGAATTGAACACAGACAAGACTACATCAAACGTTAATCAAGCAATAATAAGCATGAACGGAACATAAACAATAATCAAAACTTAGTGAATCAAACCCAAATAATTTCCTGTTTGTTTATGCATGACCTCATTTACACCACTGATACGGACTAACTGAAGGATCAATTGGCATTTTGAATCAACCTTATCCTAAACCTGCTTCTACAGCAATTTCTACTCGCATAAAAACAGTCAAGGCAAGGAAAAGTTTAGACTCTATCTCATATAAAAACAGCATAAAGTGGGTACACTCCAACAAATTTTTTCCTTGTAGAACAAACCTATATATGATTCAACATTTAACCTTTTAAATGTCATGAGACAGAAATACAATAAACGGAGGTTTGTGCACAGAGGTTCAACTAATGTAGGCTTGAAGGGGTAGATGACAAATGCAGTATTGCCCTGCATTTGAAAAGAGATTACATCAATTGAACCTGGAACCTCTAGAATATATTAGAAAAAAATCATTCCAGTCTGAACTCTGTAACTTAAAATTCAAGTGACTTTTTAAATTCATGATTGCAGTACACCACATGTTGTCACAGCTAGATCTTTAGCTAGAACTCTTATTTTTATGCCACCTGACTGAACTTTTTTAAACCTCTTAAATCACATGCAAATTCCAAAATTGGAAGAAGCCTTACCTTGCCATTTCTTTTAACAAATGAATTCCAATATTCAATTAAATGGTTGATTCCTATGCAATCTTCTCTTCAAATGGAATCACATAAAATCAATGGACCACTTGTCTGTCCTATTTTACTACTGAAAGATAACAAAGCTTAAGAATCAATTGACAAGAAAACATAAACCTGTGCCATGCATGTAATATCATTTCCGAACCACCGCCAAGATTCACAGTCTCCAACCCCAGAAGTGAAACAATTTCCACGATAAGGTTTGATACATCAGATGAAGGAGGAACTTTAAATTTAATAGCAACCTAGCACATTAAGAATATGATTAGTTAGAAAAAGTTTCTAGAATTCTGTAGTAGTTTGGTTCCAAAATATTCAACTTCAAAGATTGACTAATTTATAGAAATAAACAATCAAAGCATCTAAACATTTTCCCAAGTCCCAGATTTTGGATTAAAGAATGATTAGTAGTTGCATTTAATGAAAAAGTGACTAGATCATTCATTTGCATTAGAACATATTTGAACTGCATAAATATTCATAATTGCTATCACTTATATCTTGAAACAGGGAAAATCAAGACTTCGATGCAAATTGCTTGGCCAGGCGATAAAAGGCAGAGCTTCAAAATAATGTTTTCTTGATACACTCTGCACATATCTTAGAAATTTAGAAACAAGCTTGTGGTTAATGCTGCATAGCCGTTGGCATCGATTACAACACGTCGAAGAATTGGACAAGACAATAGGGGTCTCTGCAAGTAGGGAACTGCTTGAGTTAGCTAGAAGGGGACTAGTTATGCCTTCAAAGTGAATGATTCAGAATTATGAAGATTAGTTGAGAACTTGCCTTAGGAGATTAGTGCAACAATTAAATTCTCCCTGTGAAATTCCCCTGCAACAATAGTTTTAAAGCTATCACTGGCTTAGAGATGATGAGAGTAAATTCTTGAAACCAAAGCATATGTATAAGGTTGTTGAGGAGATCCAACTTATTATAGAATGACTTTATTTAGTTCAAAGTGTAAGAGAATATATTTTCATAGTAAGCTAGGAAAATTTAAATATGCAGCTGGACATATCTTTCTCAAATTTTTACCTATGTGGGGAGCTATGAGAATTGGCAAGAGTGGAAGACTCTAACCTCATTTTATTAGTCTATTCAAGGTGATTGAGAGAGTTGGCAGGATTTCAAATGGATTGGCTTTTCTGCCAAGATTGGCAAGAGCCTATGATGTGCTTAATGTCCTAGCTTTGCATTTTAAATGCATGATGCTTCTCACATCAAGCAGCATGAGCCACTACTGGTTCAAAATAACATAAACTATGAAGAAATATAAGAATGCAATTTGAAGAGTAAAGCTTGAGTGTTTTATCATTGACTCATTTTTCTTACTAGAGTATTTCGAAATAATCAATTAGAGCATGAAATTATTTGAAAAATTAATAGTGATTGCAAAATATTCTCAATTATTCCATAACTGAAGTATAAATATGGATCAAATTCTTTCTAATGGAGTATGATGCATGAATTTAAGGTTTAAATTAACTCATCAGATTAAATCTCACAAATCACCAGCCAAAGTAGTCTTTTTTTTTCTATAATATAAAAATAGTTATCATCTCAAAACTTAAAAGATCTATAAATAATACTTTACTTTTTTTTATTAGAAGATGTTAGCTTTACAACAACACCACCATGTCTTAATCCACTAAGTGAGGTCAATTACATGCATCTTTTGTTTCAATGTGCATGATCAAATAAAAGCCCCTCCCTAAGTTCCAAAAAGAGAATATCCTTTCTAGAGGATTATTTCCTTATCTTTTTTGTTCTTCATCTTCCTCTTTTAACATGGAAAAATTTAATATACTCAATTTTTCTAACAAATGCATTGAACGTAATATGCTTGAACCATCTAAGATGATATTTTACAATCTTATCCACTAATAGAGCCACTCCAACTATGCTACAAATACACTCATTTATTATTCTATCCTTACAAGTATATCAAGTCATCCACCTTAGCATACTCATCTCTATAATACTAATCTTATCGGTTGCTTTTTTTTAGCCGGCATTCATCCCCATTTAGCATAGTTGATCATATTGCTTTATAAACTTTTTTTTAAATTTTGAGTGGGACTATCAGATCGCACAACACTCCAAAAATGTTCATCCATTTCATACAACCAACTTGGATCCTCTTACTCACATCACTCTATTCCACCAATATTTTGAATAATAAAGCCAAAATATTTGAACCTCTCACTATTCTTGATCACATGGCCAACAATAGTTATCTCCTCAAGATTAAGGCTTCTGTTACAACTAAACTTGCACTACACATTTTTTAATCTATTAAAATGAAAATTTTAGAGACTAAAGTAGACCTCCACAACTCGAGTTTTGTTTGACTCCATCACTAGTCATATTAATAAATAGAATGTCATTTGCAAATAATATGCACCAAGGAACCTCATCTTGAATGTGCTTATTAAGAACATTCATAATAAACACAAAAAGATGTGAACTGAGAAGTGTTGATGTAATCCAATAGTAACAAAAAAATCATAAGGCATACTATCTTGCAATCAAGCACTTTCTATAGCCTTAGAAGAATCAATATATGCAACACAAATTTATTTTCTCTCTAAAGCTCTCTAAATACTTCTCTAGATATTCTATCATAAGCCTTTCCAAAATCAATAAGAATTAAATGAAGATATTATTTTCTTTCTCTAAAGTTATTCATCAATCTTCTTTGTAAATGTATGGCTTCCACGGTGGATTCAATTGGCCTACAACCAAGTTGATTTTGTAACATAAATGTATCTCTTCGTAATTTGTACTCAGTTACTCTCTCCAAAAGTTTCAGTGTATAGCACAATAACTTATTTTCCATAAAATGTGTACAATCTTGAGCATTGTCTTTATTCGTATAAATAAATACAACAAAACTCTATCAAGCATCTTTTTAAACTTCAAAATAATACTAAATAACTTGTCAAGCCAAGAAATTTCTGCATTACCCAAGCATTTTCATACATTAATAAGAATGCCACCTAATCCCATCACTTTTCTACTCTTCATCATTTTTAAAGCATCCCCAATCTAAAATTTACTAATACATCAAATAAAAATATAATTGACATTATTTTAATAATTATTAAACTCACTTATATTTATTATATTAGTAAACCTTCATTAAAAATCTTAGTATAATAATCCATCAACCTATATAAATTTCTTCAATCATTAAAAGAATATTTTTATCATCAGCTTTGATATATTTTACTTAGAGTCAAGTTTTAAGTTTTTATCTTTTATTTTGGTCAGATAGATGAGCTTCTCTCCCTCAACAGTTTTTAAAGTATTGTATAAATCTTCAAATATTGTAATCTTAGCATCACGAACTACTATTTTAGATTTCACAACAAGTTAATTTTTAGTTCTTCCAATTTTTATCATTCTTATATTTAAATCATTTTTATAGCATATATTTTTATCTTTAATATTTACAAGAATATCTTATTTTCACCCCCAAACATCTTTATTATTAGGAGCTCTCTCCCTTTGATTTACCAAGTTAATAATTGGCTATATTACAAAAACAACCAACAACCAAATTTCGCATAAAGTTGGCTTCACCCTCAAAATAATTTCATTCATCTTTTAAAAGTATTCTCCTGAGAAAATCTACATAGCCCTTGAAATTTCATCAATTAATTTTAGGCCATTTTAAATTTTGTATTAATTTTCTTACTTCTTACTTTCAAATCTAAAACTATTAATCATTGTTGAGTCATTTAACAATTACTTGGAATACGCTTACAACTCTTACAACATAAACAATTTATGTTCTTTAAAAGAAAATATTGAATGAGTTTTGGAAGTTCTATATTTATAAGTGATAATATATTACTCTTTTTCTTAAATAGGTGTTAGCAATCTTAAAATCATAAGCAAAGTTAAAATCCAAAATCATTCTTTATTAATCTCTCCAAAATCAAAGTCACAATAAATACTATAAAATTCTTTAGTTACCCTTCTAATATGTCCATTTAAATCTTCTAAAAATATATATTCTTGAGATATTCCTTAATCAATTCCTTCAATTATGCCAAGATTTTTCTTTTATACTCATATACAATCATATTTGAGGGGCAAAAATATTTGCAATTTTATAAATTATTTTATTAATTAATATTTTATAAGATATAAATTTATCTCCCAACCTCTTAATTTTCACTACAATATCTTTTAAATTTTTATCTAGGATGATACCCACATCACCCCTATGATGATTCTTAAACGAGTATTAAAGTTTAAAGCCTAAACTAAATAAAGTACCTAAACTAAGAAATTAACTCTAAAACACAAAAATACTCTCTCAAACTTGTAAGGCTTTGTGGATATAATGTTTTAAAATACACAACAAGAACGACAAATTTATAAGGGATTCTTCTTCTATTTAAACAAGATGCTTAAATTTGCATTATAACAGTTATTTCTTTTCATTTACCCTTTCTCTCTTAAATTTATTTGTTACTGGTTTTGCTTAATGCTTTGAACATTATTAGTAAGCATCACACCTAGATAATCACTTAAGCATTAGTACTTAACATTGGAAAACTATAAATCACATTGAATCTCTTATAAATGACTTCACAAACACATGTCAAAGTTATTTCTAAGAAATATAATTATTAAATATTTAAATTACAATGAGATTTTATTTTGCATTTATTTTGAATCCAGAATTTTCTAATTCTTCTTTTCCTTTTTTATCATTCATGCATTATATATTTTTACTAGACATAAACTTTAAACATATTCATCAAAAGCTTACTTGGAACATATAGTGAACTTTATCTCTAGTCCATCCTATACATCAAATTGGAATCAAAAGATAGGTTATAAACTAAGCTATTAGGTTGAGTCATCATAACACTTAGAAGTAAGAACCAACACCATGAAAACCAACTAGACCAAGAAATTTTACTTTTTAAAAACTAACTACCAGAGATCCAACACAATCAAAATCAATTCACTAAAGAGCATAGAATCATTTATACTATTTAAATTCTTATGAAATCAAAATAATTATTGGAATTTTAAAAGTACTACAATCATTCCAATGAACCTACTCACTTGAACAAAAACTTGGAATAATTAAGAAATCTAAATTTTGATACCTTAGAGCTAACATAGATTATCATCATCACTACATGTCAAATATGATATAACCCAAAAGATAAGGCCAGACTTGTCTACCTACGATGATCAGATTGTTCCAAAACTCTTCACAATCTATCTAATGTACATAGATAACTTTTTATTGTAAGCCATGTTGGGAGAATGGCAAATCAGTCAAACTGAAATTGGTTAGATAAGCTAAAATCATTCAGCTTGAACGTATAGTGAACCATTTCTCTAGTCCATCCTAGAACAAATTGGAATCAAAAGATAAGTTTTAAACTAAGTCATTAAGTTGAACCATCATAACACTTAAAAGTAGGACCAAACCCAAAAAAACAAATTAGACCACAATCATGTGCTTCTTTAAAAACCTAACTAGCTGAGATCCAGCACAATCAAAGTTTATTCACTGAAGAGCTTGAAATTGTTTATACTACTTTGAATCCCTATGAAGACATCAAAATCATTATTGGGATATCAAAAGTACTATAATTATTCCAATGAACCTATTCATTTGTACAGAAATTGGAATAATTTAGAAAGTTAAAAAATTGATATCCTGTCATCATAACTACATGTTAAAGATGATATTACCCAAAAGATAAAGTCAGACATGTCAGCCTACGATGATCAGATTGTTCCAAAGATCCTTCACAATCTAGCTAATGAACATGGATAATATTTTTATTGCAAGCCATACTGAGAAAATGGCAAATTCATGTCAAAATCAAATTAGTGAAACAAGCTAAAATCATTTAACTAGGAGTGTAAGAACTAAGTGATAGAAGGTTGACAACTTGTAACAACATGGGTAGAAGAAAAGGTCATTCATAAGAAGAAATACCTACCTCTGTATTATAGAGATCACTTCTTAAATATATGCAACTCCTACAGAAAATGAGCCAAAATTGTTATACCAATTTGAAGAGTTGCAACTATGTTCAAAATTTTGTATCCCAAGGCCTTGTTTAGATTTAAGGATAGTGTTAAACAAAATAAAAAAAAAGATGATTTCACAGCTCACAACCGTAACACAAGCCCACCAACTATCTATGAAATAAACCCTAACTATTTATAAGGGAATCGCTACATTCACAAATTATATAATCATGGTTTGAACACAAACCTATTCCATCCCTACACCCACCACATCGAGAAATAATAACTCTCGACCATAAAAAATATCAAAGTCAAGTCAATAGCATCTTCCTAATCAAAGCATAAAAGCAAATTTCCTTTTAGATGTTATCAAGTGAATTTCTATGTCAATGAATGTCCAAAAAAGGTCTTCATATAGAAATAAAAGGGAAAAAAGAGAACACCAAGGTTTATGATACAATGAGACAAATGGGGTGTTAGTAAAAAAAAAAACTAAAGCAAACACTAAAGGTCATGTGTTGCATCATTACCACCCAAAAAACTGAAGATGAATGGAAACAAATATAATGACCCTAGGTCATTTATAAGGAAAATATTAATCTCCCGTAATTTTCAGTTTCCTTTTCGTTAAAATCCTCTCGTAAATTTCAGTTTCCCATTAAAACTCTCAGCTAAAATTCGATTTTTCAGTCTCAATCCTTAACATAGAAAACTTTCAAGTTCAAGCTAAAATAAGAAAGTTTAATTTGCCATTAAGCGCGAAAGATCAAAACAGGAAACAAAAGTCTCAGAAAAATCGTCGGCAATTAAGGTTGATAGTTCTATTAGGAAAGAAATTGGAAACAAACGTACACTTATTAGTTTTTTTATAAGAATCGATCGGCTCCATAATCACGCCGTTTTCAAACCTGTCGGACGCCTTCCGCGCGTTTCAGCGCCAACGCAGCAGGCGTGCGTTACATACACACGCCTTATTTAAGCCCGGAAGACCGCTCGATTCTTCACTACCTCCTCTCGTCTCTCCCTCTTTCCCGCTCGACTGAAGGAGCGTACCTGAGTCGACGGAAGCGCACAACAAAGGAGCAGGCAATGGCGACTCGATCCTTGTGCCGACGACGGAAGCCGAGACAAGTGCAGTCGACGTCCTAGCGCGCCCGATCATTTCTCTTTGCGTCGATCAATGCCCGATCCCTCTCCTTCCGCTCGATTCTACGCCGCTTCTTCGCTGCAATCGACCGAGCTTCAAGGTATGAAAGCTTACTCTACGTCGAATGCGTTAATCCTTCTAATAGAAGGTAGAATCGTATAGGTTAGCCAATAATACTTCAAATCAAATTACTAAATCGCATTATCTAGTTAATAATAAAAATGTTGTGTTTAGATATGTAAATATTAGGGGGACTTATATGTGCTACGACGATTTCTTACCAAACTTGATGCATTTTTTTTTCAGAAAAATATTCTAATATTATATGCAATTGAAGGAATTTTAATATGGGCAAATTAGCGATTAAAGTTGTATTATGCGTGCCTTTTTATGTAATGTTTAACATTGAAGTATACTTTAGAAGAAATTGGTTGATAATTGGATTGCCTATGCATTTCTTCTAAGTTCATCAGTCTTTACATATTCCCCTAGCAAATAATATGCTTCAAGTTGTTATTCAGAATAACCACTTATATATTTATGCTTATACTAATCAAACTAGCTTGGTTAGTTTTATTGATGGTTGGCGTGAGGTATTCGGTGAAAGCTTTGTCAAATATTTCAGAGCTCTTTGTAGATGCTTCTATCTACACCTGATTTCCTAGTATTTTAATGCGGTTATTTTTCTTAGATTGTCTTGTTGGGACAAGTCTTCATAATTGTGCACCCAAAAGTATGTGTAGCATTTCCAGCCTAAATAAAACATTTTTATCTTAGGTTGCTTTGCACTATTCCAGAATTGATTGATCCTTTGAAATTCATAATTCCTAACCTAGGTCTTAAACTCTTAAGACGATCTAAAACATTGAGAGAACCATAAACTAATTAAGATCAACTTAGAAAAGATTATATATGCTTTAATAGTAAAGACAAATATTGTGAGAGACTAATAAAATTATAAAACATAACTTTTTGCAGAAACATCGAGTCTCTTAGTACCACATCAAAATTACGTGTGATTCGTTTTATTATCTACACAAAGGTACATTGGATATTAATTTTATGCTTTCTACCTTTATGCTGCTTAAGCATCACTTTGAACCTATTTTATATTGCTATTCAATGTTTTACTCTTACTGCTAATCATGTAAGAGAGGAAAAATGATATTTATGTATCATGTGAATGTTGCAAAGGGTTCCGAAACGGATGTTGAATTAAGTTGGGGACAGGGCTAATCCATCAGGAGTTATAAGGGTGCCATTCGGAACTTTGAGGGGGGCTCAGGTGAAGGTTATGCTTAAATGCATATATGATGCCATCTGAAGCCTTTAAAGGGGGCACAAGTGAAGATTGCCATCCAGAGTCTTGAAAGAGGCCCAGGTGAAGGTGTCATCTGAAGCCTTTAAGGGGGCCCAGGTGAAGGTCATGCTTAACTGCATTTTATGAACCCAGCCTTATAGTTCTGGCTTTGCCCATCAGAACTGCTAACATTGCTTTATAATATCAAGTCATAAATATAAACATGAATTTTTACACTATCATTGCTTTTCCATTTGAAAATTTGACATATGATAAAAAAATATTTATTTTGCAGGAGTTATGATTATCTTTTTGCTATAAACTATAGTTCCCTGCAATTATTATCATTTTTTCTTTCCGTTTTTGCTTAAAATATATTTTTAATATCCTTTGTATTTAAAATATGCTTTAAGGCATTATTTTTATAATGTCAAATCAGATACAGTTGGAGGCGACTGATATAGTTTAAAGGCATGGCGCGGAAAATTAACGAATTCTAACTATCCCTTCAAGGGATAATTATTTTCTGTATAATAAAAGTTATGTAATAAATTTTAGATATTATTCTTTAAATTGAATGAATGTTATTTCTTACACTTGAATGGCTTTGGATGTTTGTTTAACTGCTATTTTATCTAACCGCCAATATGATCCTGCGGAGAGATGCATCCAATGTTAGTTTGGTTGTTACTAACCTAACATGGGTCATCACAACAAACCTTAGCATTTCAAAGATTCTTAAATATAGGGAAAGTTTTGCAAGCTAATTATTGATAGTGGGAAATATATGAACATAATTGTTTTTTTAAATCTACACTTACAACAAGAATCTTAAAGCTAAACCACACCCTCAACCATAAAAAATAGCCTAGATGGATACAATTGCAATCATATATTTCAAAGGTATAAATTACACATTCAACTAACTTCATATTCTGAATAGATTTGATGTGAAGCCTTATTAATGGAAGTAGCTCATCTTAATTTAGAATGACCCTGATTCTATAATCACACAATAGAAGATCAAAAAATAAAAATATTTATACCTTTTATTTTAATATTAAGAAGGTAATTATAAGACATTAGACAAAGAGATAAGATTCTGCCCCTCAAAAAAACCAACACACCCAATGAAGTAAAGAAACATTCACGCATCCTTAAAATAAAAGTGTTTTTGAAAGAATGCAAGCAAACAGAAATCATTTACACATCAATGGTCGTAGAGGCAAATTTTGACAAATTGAGAAAATTGAATTACCAAAAGACCTAAAAATCATTGATGAGTTTTTATAAATATGCCTAAAAATACTACCTGATAAATTACCAACACTTTGAAACATTCAATATAATATTGCCTTTTTATGGATCTATCATTAGTCAAAATTCTAACCTTAATATGAATTATTGAGCACGTTGATTCAAAAAGACAAGTAAATGAGTTACCTAGAAAGGGACTTGTTAGAGATAATAAAAGTCCTTGTGCCATCCCTAGGCTTCAAACTTCAAAGAAAGACAATGTGGTGTCTATGTGCTAATAATCAAATTATTTATAAAATTAATATAAAATAAAAATTAATTATTATAAGCTAGAAATATGGTAAATATGATGCCATAATCTATGTTTTTCTCCAAAATCAACCTAAAAGTTGATACACCAAATCAGGGTATAAATGGAGGAATAAGAAATTATATTTAAAACTAAAGATGGATCATATAAGTGGTTCATCATAGCTTTCAAATTATCCAATGCACCCAATACAAGTATGAGGTTTATAAACCATATCTTGTTTCCAAATATATTGAAAGATTCTTAGTTGTCTATTTGATAATACCTTAATTTATAGTAAAACTAAAGACAAACATTTGGGGCATTTTAAAAGTTATTTGAGATTTAAAAAATAAAGAAATTACACTTCAACATTTAAAAATGCTGGCACCAATCACAAAATATCTAGAAACAAAGTTAAATTGATTAAAAGGTGCAAAAGAGCGTTTAGAAAATTTATAAGTAAAATTGGTAAAACATGTGTTTTAAAATTGCCTAATTTTAAAAAAGTATTTGAGATTGCCTGCAATACACCAAGTTTAAGTATAGAAGTCAAGAAGGTGTTTTAGTTTAAATATAAAATAAAATCTAACCAAAATAATCATCTTATGATTAAAAATTTAATGTTATAGTACAATCCATTGTACATTGGAATCAGGATCGGGATCTTCTCTCTAATACCATGTTGGAATGCCAAGAGAGGAGAAAAAGACAGAGCGGAATGATTTCCTGTGATTTGTATTGCGGTGAATATGGTCTTATATAAACCTTATTACGTACATGAGGTTATATGCAAAATAAAATAAAAGATACAATGAGGGTAAAAAGGGCATTTGCTTAGCAATTATTACTAAATACAAAAAATCATCTCAAAATTGTGTTCTTATTGTTCTCAAGCTAAAACAATGGTGACAAACTTCCAAAAGTCTTGATCTGTGTTGCAGTCTCAAGGCCTTCACACACCACATCGGATTTCTGCCATCTGCGATTTTTAAACAAACTATATTAATAGTCAACTATTTAAATTCCTAAGGTTTGATTTAAATAAAAAGTTCAATTATAATTTGTGAATATTTTGACCTTTCAAGTCAAAAAATTATGAAATTTTTAATAACCCAATTACGCATATCATGTATAAAGCCCATTAGGCCCAATTAGGTTCTAGTATATTCTATATACTAGCCATATATACATCATTGTACCCACAAGTTAGATACATGAAATACATATTTCTGTTTTATGCATTTCCTCTCTGCCGCTCTGACCCATCTCTCGCTTGCTCGAGATTTCTTCATGGTATTAGAGCGGCTTCTTTCGTTGCTCTCCCTCCCTCCTCAACCCTAATTCTCAATCCTAATCCAAAGCATGGCGTATTCTTCATCGATCTCGCCGATCTTGTCGATCCTAATCCAGTGCACGGCGTATCCTAATACAGAGCATGACGCACCAATTGTCCTATCTTCCTCAGATCCGTAAGACATTTTCTGTTGTTCATATGATCTCCTCTGATCGAAGCTTGCCTTCTTCCATGGAATCCACAAATGTCAACTCCCAATCCAGCGATACTTTCAGATCTCATAGTACCTCCCTCATCGAATTCAAGGATCTAAAATTCCTAATGTCCAACATCAAAAACATCATCCATACTCCACTAACAGCAGATAACTAGCCCATCTGGAAGACCCAAGTACTTTAGCTCTTCAAAGCCGATCACCTTCATGGACACCTCGATGGCTCAGATCCAGCTCCACACACCTCTAAACCTGATTACATCTCCTAGATCTATACCGATCAAAATCTTACAGCAGCCTTATACTCCATCTCCCCCTCTATCCTACCCTACATTCTTGAAGTCACCGCCTGTCGATGTATGGAACACACTAGCCAAACATCTTCAATCAAGAAACCATTCCCAAGTAAGTTATCCAACTCAAGAACAAACTATACAACATATCCCATGCACAACTTACCTTTCAAAAATCAAAGATATCATGGACAAAATTGCAACTGCTTGATCCAAAATTGACAAAGAGGATGTCATCCTCTATATGCTCGATGGACTACTCACAAGTTATCAAGCATTCAAGGCCTCCATCCATACCAAATTAACGTTGATAAGCTTGGATGACCTCTATTCTCTTCTCTATAGTAAAGAAATCAACATTCAACAAAACCCCCACAAAAAATTTCAACTCGATCGTTCCCTGCCAGTACAAAATTCCAACAGCCATCTCTCACTATTCTCTGGTCACTTCCAGGGAAGAGTGCGCTTCAACAAAAGATGAGGTCGATCACCCGCTTTGTTACGAGGACCTTACTCAGCACCAAAAATTCCCAAACTCACTACATCTAGTGTCTAAGCTGTGGCAAACTAAGCCACTCAACAAAGGACAGCAGGCAACAACACCTCATTCCAATATGCGGCTCTACGCATTGACAGTCCGCAAACCCCAACATGGACCTTGATTCTGGTGCTTCCACCCACATCACCAATGATTTCAACAATTTGTCAATGGTCGAACCTTACCAGGAAATTGATCAGGTAACAGTTGTAACGGTCAAACTCTTCAAATCTCCAATATCGACAATGGAATTCTTCCCACACCCAATCATACGTTTCTTCTAAAGCATTTATTACATGTCCCTCAATGTAAATACAACTTATTATCCATTCACAACCTCACAACCGGTAATTCATGCTCAATCTCATTTGATCCAGCTGGTTTTATCATAAAGGATCTCCAAACATCCACTTCTCTCATTAGAGGTCAATGCACCAAAGGACTCTGCAATCTCCGCCCATCGCCTGAGCCTCCTCCTAACCAACTCATCCTTCGGTCACCTCGCCATACCTCCATGGCATCTCCAATTCAATCACCCCAGCCATGACATCCACCATCATCTCCTCAAGCATCATCCAACTCTCATCCTAAACATCAACTTCTTCTCATGCTCAGTTTGCATACCATTTCCTAAGTTTTCCAATATAAATTATAATCTTTTTGGATGTCTTCATATTGATGTACAAGGTATCCAATGAAGGTTATAAATATTATGTACTCTTTGTGGATGATTATTCAAAATTTATATGAATTTTCTCTATGAAATAAAAGTCTAAAACTTACAAAAATTATCTCATCTATACAAATTCATTGAATGTCAATTTAATACTTATCAAAATCCTTCAAACTGAGGGAGGGGTGAATATGTCTAGTTAGTCTTTCAAAACCTTCTTAAAAATCTCGGTATTCATCATCAAAAATCATGTACATACACTCCCCAATAAACTAAGGTTGCCGAACGCACACCGGCACATCCTGGAAATCACCCGCTCTCTTTTACAAACCACTCATTTACCTGAACACTTTTGGGTATCAGCAGCTCTCACCTCTACTTGGCTAATTAATATTCTACCTTCTCTCAGTACCAAAAATATTTTTCCATTTCAACTAATCTGCAACACCAATCCGACTATAATCACCTTCAGGTCTTTGGCTGTTTATGTTTTTCCCTTCCTCCATCCCACACAAAGCTCCAAGCTCAATCCTAAGTCTCTTCCTTGTAACTTTCTTGGATACTCACCACACCACAAAGGCTGTTTGCAGCAACCAAAAAAAACCTCCACTTCTTTAATCTCTCGCCATGTCAAATTCATCAAACATATATTTCCCTGTCTACAATCCAGTCCAGCCACAAACATACCCTCATCCACTACACCATCATATCAAAACCCCCTCAAACTTGTTCCTACTTCAAACAACTCCACACAGATTACTAACATCATCAATCGGCAACAGCAAGAGGAATGCTCAAGCGCTTGACCTCTGTCCAAGCACAGACCAGCCAGACAGCAGATGAACCCCCAAGCACAGGCCTCGTCTGCACCAGCAAAAGGCTAGACGCTCAAGCACGTCCAACGCACCTAGCTAGCCCAACTCACCCAGCTCACCCAGTTCTCAACCTTCAAACCGTTTCACCAAACTAATCTCTCCACAATCTAGCTCTACAAAAACTTCACTATTCAAACTTCCTACCCCTCCACCGAGCTTTAAAGCAAAAACCCCACACATTCGATGTTCACCCATCTAAAAATAAGAGCAATAAAACCCAAGCCTCTCTATAACCTCATTCATTCCACATTGTCTCCCATCGAGTCCTCATTCTACACAGTTATCGCCAAACAAGAAAACTGGATTGTGCTATTCTTGAACAAAACACTTGAACTCTAGTCTCTCCCCATCCAAGGTGTCATTGGACATACAGGATAAAATATAAGGAGGACAACACAATGGCCCATCACAAAGCTAGATTGGTTGCTCAAGACTTCAATCAACATTATGGAACAGATTACCTATAAACCTTCAGCCTTGTTGCCAAAATGTCAACAATCATAACCTTGATTACCATCGCCACTCATTACAAATGGTCAGTGATACAGATGGATGTCTCAAATGCATTTCTCCATGACCACCCCCAAGAAATCATCTACATTTAACCAAGTATCATATGCTTCCAATATCCTCAAAATCTCCATCATGGAACAATGCAGCCCTGCTCTTACACCCATAGGCACCTCATTCCCTACCACCTTCACATACAAAACATTCAGCTAGTCTAAACTCTACGAGCAATTAGACGACTCCCTACAATACCTAACAATTACTCGCTTGGATCTAAGCCTAGTTATCAACAAAATTTGCTAGCATACACAAAACCCTGCAACAACACACTTTGATCAGCTAAAACACATTCTCTAATACATTAAAGGGTCCCTCAACCATGAAGTTCAAATTGAGCCAGGAAATCTCCTTCTTTGAGCATACGCTGACTCCAATTGGGTTGGGGACAAGAAGAATCCAAAATCAACAACAGGCTACTGTGTCTTCTTTGGTGCCACTCCAATCTCATGAAGTGCCAAGAAACAAACCATTGTTTTCCAATCATCCATGGAAGCTGAGTATTGTGCCCTCACCACAACCACCACTGACATTATATGGGTCCACCATCTCCAGCAAGAATTCGAAGTCATCCTAACCACCCCTACACAGCTCTATTGTGACAACAAATTAGCCATCACATTGACTCACAATCCGGTCTTCCACGCTCGCACCAAACATATCCGTTGATGATTAAGTGACTGATATCCTCACCAAGCCACTTCCAGCACCACGGTTCAAACTCATTCGATCCAAACTCACATTTCTGTCCAAGATGGTTCGTTTTGTGGGGGGCTAATAACATGCCAATTACACATATTATGTAAAAAGCCCATTGGGCCCAATTAGGTTCTAGTATATATACCTCACTGTAACCACAAGTTAGATATATAAAATATAGATCCCTATTGTATGCATTGCCTCTCTCCCGCTCACGCCCATCTCTCGTTCACTCGAGATTTCTTCAACTTTTCACCCCGTACATAGTGATTCTCAATTTGAAATAGTTTGAAAACATTTTTTTCTATTATTAATTTTATTCATGGCTTGAATTATCATTAGTGAGTGTTACATCTTAAGAATTGTTTGAGTATTAGTACCTAACATTGGAAGATTTAAATAGCCCAAATGCTTTTATAAACAATATCAATAGTTTTATTTTAAAATTTTGAATTATCTTTGTTAATTATTTAAATTACATGGGAATCTAATTTTTTATTGTTTTGAATCATATTCTTTTAAGATTCACTTTTTTAACATTCATGCATCTTTGCTTCTATTTAAACATAAATCCTAAATATATCCAAAGAAAAAATACTCATAACATATAGCAAAATTTACCTCTTGTTCAACATGCATCATTCTTTTTATCATTAATTCAATTACATTATTTGCTTTAGATTTTACTTGGTGCAATTAAAGAATAATATTTTATAGCATTGATATTAAATTTAATGTATTAATGTTTTGGAGCAGTATTTTAGCATGGCACTTGTCAATGTCCAAAAGGAACTATGTTTAATTTAGGGTTATATTTTTTAGATATTGTGATACGTGGCCTTTATTTATTATAATGAAAGCATATCTTCCAACCTAAGCGTGCAATCCTTGTTATTTATTTATAACTTTTTTCAATTAGTTACAAACAATGTAACCATGTGCATATAAACATTGCTATCATTTTAAAAATGATATATTCACTTTTCATTGCACCTCACTTATCAGCATTCAACTAACTTTAATAAGCCAAAATTAGAGAAGCTAAGAGATGAAAAGTTGCATCATTTTTTTTACTTCTAATTTTTTTATAATTTAATTCATTAAAAAATATTGGTAGATGGTGAAGCGAGTTAATTCTACAAAAAGAATAATGTAGTCATATATATATATATATATATATATATATATATATATATATATAGATATATATATATATATATATCTTTTAAATTACACCTTTACATGTTTTTAGTGCATAAATATGAGTGAAGATGAATTAAGCATATTGCAACTTTGATTTCAAAGGTAATCATGCCTTAATTATAAATAATAAGTTTATATTCATAAAAGAATGAATCATTTCATATTTCCTCATACTTAAAAATAGAAAGTATATTAAATAATATTATTACAATTCATATGTTGTAAGATTATTGGATATTTCAATTATTGATAATTATTATAACATTGCTAATAATATAAATAAAATATAATAGTTAGTTTAAGTTGGTATACTTGGAGAGCAATATGAAAAGGATTAACTACATTGTGATGACTCTAAGGTGAAACCATTTATTCTCAAATAAAGTAGTGAAAAATCTATCTTTGTTTTAAGTTATCAAAAACTTCAATTATACATTAATAATTTAAAATAAAATGATGATAAATTATAACTAAATTGTGATGAGTTCAATATAAAAATAAACATAATTGTGATAAAATATGATGCATTTAATATTGTGGTTTCATTAAAGAACTTGCAATGATGGTCGAGCTACAGATCATAGCAACTGATAACCTAATCATATTTAGCAAGCAAATTGGTGGTCTTTAACATATTTTACAATTTATATTATAACATCTTAGATTTCTTCCCTTTTTTCTTTTCATATTGTATGCTAAATACAATATTATTTATTCTTTAATAAATAGAAAGTAATACTATGTTCATTCACAAATTGGCAATTGATATTTTAGCAAGTTGTTCCAAATGAGTTGGTGAGCATTGCCCAAGAAGCACATCCTTCAATAGATACAAAATTTTAATAATATTTTTAATGTTTGGGCTGCCTTGCTTTGCTATTTGTACTGCTTAGTTGAAATCAATTTTATCCTTAAAGTAGGTTTTGCTAGTTTTCTCTTTTCGTTTGCAATCGCCAATTTCTCTTTTAATTTCAACTATTATACTCGTATCTATTTATCTCTACCAGGTACATATATATATGTACACACACACACACACACACACACACACACACACACACACATATATATATATATATATATATATATTCTCATTTATACAATAGTGTTTTACATCACTTGTTGAAGCACACATCTTCTAGACCCAGCGCATGGAATCTGCATTACATCAGAATCCATTTGCGTAGATTCAGTACATATTTTGAAATCTAGTTAATTCTACACATACACTAAACTTATTTAAACTTAACAAAAATGAAATCATGAACGAACATGTCAAAACACCTTTCCACTGCATTATTTGATTCCACATAATCAATATAATTAGTACAAAACAGGAAAAAAATTTACATCAATATCAGCGTAATTAAAATCAAACCTTTGACCCTCTGACATCAACGGTGAAGGGCGGATAAGAACCCTGCTGCATCCCCCTGCTCTTAAGCAATTCCTCCAACCTCAGCCGCTCTCCAGTCGCCAGCTTTTCCATTGCACCAGCCAGGCGTTCAAATAAATTTTAAACAACCCTAACAATGTCAATAAAGCAAAAAAAAAAATCCAAACTATGCAGCGTTGAACTGACAAGTACCTCGCCGAAATCCGCAGAAGAGAGGCCCACAGAGGCCACTCCGACTGTCCCAGCAGCCAAAATAATCGGCAAAAAGGATGAGAAGAAAGGCGATGAGGAGGTCGTCCCTGAGTTGTACACGCTATAATTCTGCTGTTCCGCAAGCTTCGCTGCGATAAAGAAGAAAAGCTCTCAAGTGAGATGGCGTAGAAAGGAGCAGGAGATCGAGCAGCAATTAGGCAAAGCTGAATATTTAAAGCAGTGTGTAAATTAACCGACAATAGGAGGTCGAGCTCCTTCCGGCGGCATTGATTTCCGCTGTCTTCCATCTTGCAAGCCTTGAGAGGGTTGCTGCCGCCCGCCTCATGCTGCCCTGCTCACCACAGGAAGGTAAGTCGAAGAGACGATCTTGAGCTTGTAGTACAATGTGATTGTTGAATCATGCTAAAATTAAAATTTATTGGCTTCTATTTATACAATCGAATAGTCAAAAAGCTCAATTTTAATAGTTGGTTTAATTAAACCATAATAAAGTTTTACATAGAAATCTTTCACTTAAATTATTCTCATGTAGATATATTTCTTGTGAGTTACTTTCATAAATTATTGTTTTTCATGCTCTCTCTATTAGATGATGAGTAGCTTTGTTTATTTGAAAATATTAAATTTATATAAAAAATGATTAAATTAAATAATGTGTTATATGAACTTTATAACATGAAATTGCATTCAAAATTAAGATTATTATGGAAAAATATTACATAGCTCTCAAATATCTCCCAAAAAGTATGGATGATTATGATTTAAGATTTAAAAAATATATTTTAATGGCCCCACAAGCAAAAGTGAATTTAATAATATTTTTTTATTTCACTTAACTCCCTAAATCCTAATCATCCATATTTTTTGAAAGATATTTGAAAACTATGTAGCAATACTCTTATTATATTATATATTTTTAAATAATCTTATATTTAAATTAGTAATTATATGCTATGCTATTTTTAAGTAAGTATGCTCTATTTTTAAACAATTTCAATAAATTATTGCAATAGTTGAATTGATAAAAAAATAATGGTAGATGTATTTGTAAGACTTATAAAGAGAACAATTAAAATTGATAGTTGAATTTTATTTTAGCACACTACTTGAAATTAAAATAAATAAATAAATGTTCATGTGTATTACTACTCCCTATGATTGGGCTGTATTCGATTCACATTTGAGCGAGTCAGGCCAAACTCGAATAAAATATTTCGAATTAAGCCCGACTCGAACTCGAATTAATTTCCAGCCGAGTCAAATTCTAATCATTAAAGTTCGAGTTCGAGTTGACTCGAGCTTGATTTTAGTTCGCTCAAAATAATATTTTGAACCATACATTTCGAGTTCAAGCAATTTGAGTCTGTTCGAAAAAAATAATAATTAAAAAACAATTGAAATGTATGCCTAAAATCAATAATATTATTAATATATTTTTTATATATTACATATATGTAAGAAAATAAAAATATTGAAAAGATTATTATTATTTCAACTCACAGCTTTAAGTTTAAAGCATCTAATATTACAAAGAATCCCCAATTTTATTGACACAAATTTACTGTTTGCAGCCCTACTACAACAATATTTGCCACATACAACTACACTCTGCACAAGTAGCAGCAGGCAGTACAATTTGAAATTTAGTCAATATGTAAGTCTGTTTTATTCCCAAATCGAGGCAAAAGCAATTTTAATCTCCAAATCAAAGCACAAGCAGGATACAACTTTAATCCCAACTCCCAAGCCAATGCATCAATCTACAATTCTACACAAAGCAACAAATAAAATACATTAATGCAATTTTTTTTGAAATTTATACTAATTTTAGCTAACTTAAATGAAGTATAATAAAATGCAGACATTACTTAACTAAATTAATACTAATTATCTGATTCTAAATTTGGCTCATTTATTCTATTTAAGAGTGACTCAGATTAACATATTACTTCTTAAAATTAATAGTCTAGCATGTTTAGCTAAGAATTCAATAATAATCATTTATTATAAACACGACATAACCATCTCAAATAATGATCCAAATCATATAGGCATCAACAAAAATTTTGTGTTCAAAATACTTTGTAAAATAAAAAAAGAGTTTAAAAAAATTCAAATAAAGAAAAAATAAAAAATTAAAAGGCAATAGGCCAATAGATTCACATAACGATGAACCTGCAAACGAAACATCCAATCCAACCACATAATGTAAGATACTGAATAACATTTCGAGATATGAGAATTACGAAATTTGTTATCCAAATCAGGACACAACAGATACCCAACACAACTAAGAATATAGCAACAATGTTGAGCCAGAGAGAAGGTTAGAAACTAGAAATCGATCACAAAACATCATACAGAAACAAAGAAAATTGCCACACAATCCCATCCAATGCAATGCCACTAGACCAAGCACTGACAAACAAAACACAACAAAAAAAGGAATGAAATGAAGCACATCACAGCAGCCAAAAGCTCCAACCCATCGCAACACTAAATCGATTAATCAGCATTAAGGAAAGAATTTACCTTCAGATAGATAATGGATTCAAATTTGACGATATTAATATTTTTCCACCTTAGATGTTTTGGAGGAATACCTTACATAAGAGAGCGCATTTCGCGAACAATGTAGGCAGTAATACGAACATGACTCGTCGCAACATCAGAATGTTTAGCCTAATTTTTAGCAACCGCCAAAATTGTTAAGTAATCAACCAGGTTACCCACATGAACTTATTAGTAGACACAATAGGGGAGTTTGAACTATTTGAGAGCTGTCAAATGTTCGCAGACGAACGGCTAGCACAACTAAGTTGGTCCACACCTTCACACTAATAGCGTTGGACAGAAACACATTTAATGGAATCGAAACTAGAACAACAAACACACTTAAAGGCTAACTAAAACTCACATTTCATTAGCACCTCATCAATACTAACAATATTATTATGGAGCTTCCAAATGAATAGGTTGATATGAGTCAAAAGATAGTTGTTCTAGAACAAGTAAACAACAGTTGGATTTTGTGAATTCTAGTAAGATGCCAAGTTCTAGATAAACAATATTTCTCATTAATAACCAAATCAAAGACTACATATTTTGAGTTGCACATCACACAGGATTGACGGAACTAACTTTATCAACAATGGAAGCATGCAATAAAGAGTTAATACTTTGATGATTCTAGCCCACTGAAGGGCTAAACACCTCTGAAATTTTTAGCATGGGCATTAGTTAACATAATCCTCAATTAAGAAATCCAAATGTGACTAGCTATCAAACCAAAAGGAAGAAGAAAAGTCAATATTATCCCAATGAATCAAACTATCCATAATTCTCATAAATCCAGTATTTCTCATACAAAGTGTTGAATTAATAACTTTGGAAGCAACAACATTCAGATGCTTAGAAGTGAATACTTAGCTTTGAGAATTTGGACCAAAAAACTTATTAAAGGTTCTGAACATCTACATAACATAAGGATGAATGCTTACAAATATCTTCAATGTTTCTAATACTCAACCCCCTCACTCATAAGAAATAATAGTTCATTCCACTTTGACCAAATATTTTTGGAACCCCCCTCAAAAAACCACAAAACTTATTAAGGATAATTTTAATGCATTTAAAGATCCACTTAGTGGGAGATGAGACATCATGTAACAACCATAGTATTGTCACTCATTATTTGGTAGCCTAATCAACTTAACTTCACTATCATTGCACTAATAATAGTATTAGAAACATACACATGTAGTTTGGTGTTATTTGAAGATCGTTTTGGCTCAATAACTATTTTGAATATTTTAATCTCAAATTCAAAATCAGAGTTCGTCATTAAACTCCTCACCCTCAAATTAAGCAATGGTGATATTTTGAAGAATTTTGGAAGTCATCAAATTTTTCCTGAATATTTTAATATATTTAAGTGCTCAAAAAATTAAAATAATTAAATTGATCTCTTATTTAAAATATGACTTTATTTTTTAGTTTCTCACACTTCATTTAACTAAAAGTAAATTTTTGAGATTTTTCGGAGCTCATTTGATTATTTAATTTTGATTAAATTAGAAGATGCAATTTATTAATTAAATAATATAATTTAAATAAATCATATACTATTATCCTAGAAGCTTATAGCAGACTGCGGATATCCCGTGTGCGAGTCCAACACCCGGGACAACCGCGCGGTTAGATCCGGGCCGTTGTGCGTTTATTAGGGTTTGATCCAACGGCGCAATTTAGATTTGTCTGATTTGACCGTCGGATCAGCGCTCTGATACGACTATTGAGATCAGAGTTCTGTACATCCTTATCCGCGCTAGCCCGATCGCGGCCTGCAATGGCAAGCGGGCGTACACATGTCCCCCAGCCAATCCCCAGCTCTGCTTTTAGCTCCATTAAGACTCACATTCACTCCATTTTCCTCAACCTCTTCATCCATGAGCTCGGGAAGGTCGGGGAATGCTGTTGTTGATGAATCAACTCTACCCTAACCCTATTTAGCCTACGAATACAATAATAAGTGCGCTCTTACCTTGTGATCATTTGGTCATTATACTTAATTATTGCTCTTTTACCCATTTCACATTATGGTAATCCTTCTTGTGGGGTCAATTGAGTTCGTCAGAGCTCGATTCGACCCCAATTTTGGCGAAGTCTCCATGGTACTATATAGTGTTGTGCCCTAGTTGAGTCGAGAAAACTAGGGCATGGGTTTAGCCAGTGATCTGATTGCCAGTAGTCCTTGTATTTGGGCTTAGCACGTCGGCCATGAGAAGAGCTTCATGTCAACGTGTGGGCTACACTGTCGAATCCCCAGGTTCGACCGAGAAGGTGAACCCTAGCGTGGCTCCTTGCAGTCTTTGACGGGGTCGAAGCGCGTGTCGGGTCGAGTCTAGTCAGGATCAACCTGCGCCTCTATCTGCGGGCTATGCAATCTTTGAGAATGTGCTTGTGGGTCGCACACATAGGTCGACCCGCGTGCGGCCCGCAAAGGTATGCATGTACCATGGGGTGAACCGCACAGTAGAAACCTAAGTTTAAATTAATTTAATTAATTAAATAATAATTCCATTTATTATTTACCTCGTAACTTTAATTATACTTATCCAAATTAATAAAATTATATATCATTTTAATCAGAAAAATGAGAGGAATAATAATATGAAATGAAATTTATGATTGTATGGTTAATTTTACTAATTAATTTTTAATTACAATTAGAAGTCCCACGAATACTAATTTTCAAAATATTATCCAAAATTGACATACTTAGTGTCATTTTATTTCTTGTAATGTGAGGATTCCATATTTACTGATTTTGTTTTGATTGGACATTATTTGGAGAAAATATATTTTTGACACCTCTAATCTTCATTAAATATATTTTTGATGATTTCTAGCTTGCACATTCTAGGGCTTCTACCCTAGGACAACAAACTTAGATTCCAAATTAAACTTTTAGGTCATATTAGGAAGTGAGCTTAAACCTTGGAAATCATAGTTAGATGCTTATTGATTAGCTTAGTAAACATAAAATCAAGCCTTCAACAATAGGAGATATAGTGTATGTTAGAAACCCTTAACTTGATTAATCCTCTAATAGTGTATAGTGAACCTATACTATAGGCATTATTAGCTAAGTGATTGTCTTTGCTGGTAAGAAATAATCTTATTAGGACTAATATATATTAATTAGAGTTGGGCTTAGTGAACCCTTCCATTCAAGTGCAAACCTCACCCTAACCTCTCTAATTCCTAACTTAGCACTATTTTGTTCTCTAAGAGTGATCCAGCTTCTTAGTAAGCCTTACAATCCTTAATAGTATAAGCAAACCTAGAAGCTACTAGATTGTAACATTTTCTTTAAGTCTACATCTAGTACCTCTAAAGTAAGTTTTTAGCTAACTTAGTGAGCCTATGAGCTATAACCACTTCAATCTAAGTTGCCTTAGTGAGTTTCAAAGTAATAAACCTTCAACTTAAATCTCCCAATTATATAACCTTAGCCTTAATTCTAGTAATCATTGAGGATTGATTGGCTTAGGATGATCATATGATTTAGAGTCATGTTGTATATATATACATATAGATTATTTTGTCATATAAGTAAATTTTAATCAAAATATTACTTTTCAAACCTCAATTACTTGTAGTATTATATTTCAATTGACTTAGAGATTGAAATGTCTAAGTCAATTAAGAGCTTAATCAGCTTCGATCATTAAGTTAGATAATCAAGTAAGATAATAATGGCTATCACATGGTTTACAATTAACTTGAAAATTTCTTGAATGCTGCTTTACTTTGAGATTATGAATTTGAACATTCATAAAGACATTGTGTATATACTAAAACCTTAAAATATTAAACATAATAGTTTCATATGGTGAACTACAAGCTAGGACAGGCTATAAAGTAATAAGGAGACCACACATATACTAAAAGAGGAGTGTGTGTTTTGGGAGACCCCGCTATACTTACTTAGTTAAGCAGACATGCTTAACTCCTCATTTATTCTGTAATTTATGCCCACATAATAAAATCATTAATAACTTAACATATTTTTATCAAAATCTTATTGTTTATGAGCTATTTTTCATAGCCTTTTAATTATGCTTGCTTATCATAGTCTTTGACTCTGTTTACTTAGTCCATATGATTGAGCCACGCTTTAATTTACTTTACTGTACAATACTACTTCTTTTTATTATTTACCTCACATTACAATATTTACTTTACTTGCATTGTATGTTACTTTACTTACATTTTAAATTTCATTGCTTTCTTTTATTTACTACTTTAAAATAATTTTATTGAACATATTCTCATATCCTTACATGCTTCATATGCACTTTAGTAATTTTTATCCCTTATAGAATGTATATTTTTCTTTACTTATTGTTGCTGGCTAAAGCAAATTATTAGTGAGTACTTACTCTTTTACTTTACTTTACTGCTTTTATACACTACCATTGATGCTTATAGCTCTGCTTACTCATATAAAGTGTTAATGGCTAGTATGATATCCATTTAAAATTAAATAAACTTAGTGTAGCCTTAAAATGTACTTAGACTTTTTAAGTCTAATAATTTGTTTTTACTTTGTTACTTGTGCCCTACCATATTAAAATCAAATACAGTAGATCAAGAGCATTATATAAACCTTGGAGCTGAGACTAGTACCGGTCATTAGTATCTTGAAGATCTGCATCTTTTTTACTGCTTTTTAGTGAGGATGAGTGTATTTTTATAACTTTTAATTCAGTTTGCAATAATTTAATTTTGTGATATTCTTACTTTATTTCTGTAATGGATGTTATTTTCTTTTTGTATATTTACTTGGTTTGTATGATGGATTTGGATGCTCCACTTTCATATAGATTGTTTGTTTACTTATTCATTTTTTTTACATCTAATTTATTTGCATCAAAAAGATTATATAATAACGCTCTAGTATTATTGGATTCCTGATTCAATATTAGGGTCGTTACACATCAAGCCAATAAATGGGGATAATATTCAACACATGCTTGATTAAAGCTAATATTTCATCATGTGATATAAAATTGTGGTCCCACCTCATAATTGTTTTGGTAATATTGTCATGTAAGCCCATATGAAAAACATTTTCATTACGACCCTTAAATAAAAATCCCAAGATGAGTGATGGGAAATTTGCCTCTTTTAAAACCAAATTTTTGGGCAATGCGACTAATAAAATTGCAGAAAGCTTTTCTATTAATGAAGAAAAAGAATTTAAATGAGTTAACATTTAAGCTGATCACATATTCTAAAATTTTGATCAAAATGAAAATTTTTTGAATATATCTCTTAGATTCATTAGAGAAAATAGTAATATCATCCACATAAGCAAAGTGGGAAACTACAAATTCACCCCCTAATTTAAAATCTCAAGGAATGGACATATGAAAATAATTTATTCAACATCTTTAACCAATAGTTCATAACCATCATAAATAGGATTGAGTATAAAGGGTGATCCTATTTTAGTCCCCTTTATGATTTGAAAAACCTTTTTAGGAAACTATTAATCAATATAGAGAGCCAATTGTTTTTAGTGAGAATTTTAATGTTCGGAATGAAGTTCTCATCATAACCAATTCTTTTGAGCAAGTGTTATGAAACCCCAAATTTTATCGTAAGCTTTCTTTAGATCTAACTTGAGAACGAGTATAACAACCCAAGGTTGTTACCCTGATTTATCTGAATTAAATCAAGTCCTAATGCTTGTCCCATTATACTCAAATAATCATTAGAATATAGTCCTAAAAATTTGGGATCCATCGGATCTTGATTAGATAATTTGGCTATTTAGCAAAACTTTTGACGTGGAAAATTACCTAAATTAAATTGATCTCCAAATTCAAATTAGAGTTGATCATTGAATTTATCACCCCCAAATTAGCTAGGGGTGAATTTTTGAAATTTTTTGGAGCTCATTTAATAGCCTAATTTTAATTAAAAGTTTATTTAATTAAAATTAACTAATTAATATTTGTCTGATTGGGGCCCGCCTGCCTTATCGGGTTGGGTCGGGCCCGCCCTTTTGAATGGAGCATCCACGCCATTCGATCAGGCCGTCTGATCGAACAACTCATGGGTTTCCCTTGCTGGATTCATGTGCATGCGGGCACTCAGCCCATGCCCGCGTGGGGGTTCACAATGTTTGGATCTATTATTGAGCAGAATCAGCCATATTCATCTCCTTTCCGAAGCTCAATCGAACCTTCAAGGTACTTTTTTTTCCCTTTAAGCCTAAATTAGGGCATCATAATTTCTTGAGTTATCTATAAAATTATGAGGTATATTTGGTACCGATCTAAAGGTTTTGATTAGAACTTTCGATTGATATATGGCATGCCCCATAAAGTGCCTTAAATTAGAAGAATTTTGATGTCATAGGTGTCCCCCTTTCGAATTCGCTGAGTCGACCCAACGGGCCTGACCCGCAGGCCCGCCCACATGCGGCCTGCTTGGCTCATGTTCGCGCGGTCGAAGGCCCACCCGCGCGTGGGGTTAGCGTGTGCACTGATTATATGAATAGTAAAAGTATTGTTCATATGAATAGTAATTTCAGAAAAATAAATTTTCTTTATTTAATTTCAATTTCTTTATAATTTCATATCTCGTTAATTATAACTCCAAATATATTGATGTTATATCTTAAAATGCTTAGAAAAATGCAATGATTAATATTATGCCATTAGATTATATGTTTGATGATTAGTTTTATTAATCAACTTTTTATTTATTTAGTCACATAAACTTCAAATCATCATAACTTTTTAGCCACATATCCAAACATATTGATGTTATATCTCAAAGTGTGGCGCCCCGCCCCCAAATTCACGAGATTAGATTAAGGGACTGTGTGCCATGCTGGAAAATCCCTCACTTATCGTTAGATTAAGGTATAGTCCTCAATCCACTAATAAAGGAAGGATGTGCCCAAAATAATACAGCAGGAATCATTCACTAAGTATATATATTCAACAGGATACGAAAGCAAGAGAAGGTAAAGATTTATATCTAATTCCACTATAATACAAACATAGATAATAAACATACAGCTCAGAATAAAATAGTACAGTAAAAGAATATACACGGGTACTTGAATTATCACATTAATTAAATAAGTTTTAAAATGAAATAAATCACTCATTCTCACAGAATAAAATGACAGCTACTATACTGATCTCCTGCTCTAACCTACTGCTCCTCCAAGTATGGCCCCTCTCCAAGCACAAGGGCCTCAAATTTCTTAGAACCTGCCATTGTCGATTTTACAATGATAAAGCCCCAACCAAAAGAAAAGAAAATATGTCCAGACATATTGTCTAAGCACATTTTAGGCTGTTTAAATTTATGAGTTTTATGATATCATCATTTTACTTAGATTACCAAAGTAACAAAATATATAGGTGCAGCATGCATACAAGGGAATGTGAGGACGTTATAAATAAATGCATTTATAATTAAATAATATGTGAGGTAAAAAGGAATGTTCCTCAACACCAAGGCTATGACAAAATTATGCATATATAAATATATATATATATATATATATATAAATATATATATATATATATATAAATATATATATATATATATATAAATATGTAAATATTGAAAAAAAAGACTCATTCTAAATACATTTATGATCATATGATTTATGCAAATTTAAAAGAAAAAAAAGCTAACTGTGATACATATAAGTAAGCAAGAAAGGAATCTAGCATCTTATAAGTATACAAGTAAGCAAATAATAAAAAGGCTAACTACAATAAAAGTAAACTGTAAAATAAGAAAGTAAATATGTAAAGATAGCTATATCAGAAAGATTGGCCAAAGGGGCCACTGTACTGTAATATGTAAGATCTCATAGCCTTCTTGGGCTAGCACCGAATCCCATAGCCTTTCTAGGCTAGGACAGGAATGGGAACTGTACTGAGGAGGCAGAAAATACATATACAGTAAGATTTTAGTTATTTTACTTTACTTATATGGACACGTCCAGAAGTGGCTGAGGAGTCAAGCACATTTGCAAGACTGATCGGGTTTCAACTTAACATAACTCTCCTTAATTAGTACTTGTTAAGTAATCATTATATCTCCTTACCCCCTGTCCAGTTGAGGTAAAATGCACAAGATCAACCAGAAATTGAACCCTATGCAAATATTATCCTAATTATTCTATATTTTTATTTCATGCAGCAATATTATCTTATATGACATGTTCAATAAAAATGCACAAAGTACAAGAAATGCAAATGCAATAATAATTTAACAGTAAGTAAGGGAATCTACTACACACATGTGATATATATTATTATCTACTTAATCCATTCTAACTATTCCAAATTATACAAGTTCATGATCTCCAATTCCTACTATCAAGTATAACTTAGATCCATGGCCTTATGATTTAGAAACAATTAGAACTGATCAAGTCCTAATTTAATTCAATCAATGATGCTTACAAGTTAAATAATTAATCAGTGCGTCCTATTTGATGACTTTATATGATCAAAGCTAAAATATGATCAAAATCTACTACAGCTAGGGATTAGGAATTAAACTTCAAGTTTTGGGGTTTAACCTCATAATCCCAAAGGTAATACTTAAGGACCAAGGTTTAAGTATAAGTTGTGAACTAATGATTAGGACAAATCATATTAAGAAAAGTCAAGGCTTAATAGGAGGGATCTCCTAATCTAAATCTAGAGTTAAAAAAAAATAATCATAATTAAAATATGAAAATTTATAAACTAATAAAACTAAGATTTTATTCATTGAATAACTCATTTACTTAATGAATAAAATCTAACTTAATTCATATTCCTAATTCTTAAGGAAAGAATCTTAAAGTGAAAGTGAAGACCATAAGGAAGCTTCTAATGGATGACTTAGGAAGTTTAGGAGGTCATGATAATTAGCATAATCTATATTTATTTACTGGTCAAATTTACTTAAGGAAGTTGGGATATAAAATTAGAATTAAGTTAGAAGATCATTATTTTTTACTTGGGAATTTTTTAACCATAGATGGATATTCTCTCAATTCAACCTAATTATGAGATTAAGAGCTTAAATTAATTACAAATCAGTTTTATTACTGATTTTAATGTTTTAATTGATATTATAGAGGTTAATGGCACTTAACTTAAATTTTGGGCAAAACGATCGTTTTGTCCCTACTTAAGGGTCTAAAATGCTACTTTTTGATTAAGGGCTCAAAGTTAGATTTTCTTGATGCCAAATGATTATTTACTGTCTAACATAAAGATATATTGTAAGTATACCAAAATTGAATAAGCATTAAGTCTTATAGGTTCAAATTAAGAATTTTAACTTATAAGGGCAAATTGGTAATTTTACTTAGTGAAGTATAAAAGTTTAGTCAATTTATTATTTTTTACTGTCCAAGGATTCTATTGAGCCTAAGAACACTGAATTATGATATCTAATGATTAAACTATGATCAAATCAATATTAGGGTTCAAATATGTAAATTTAAGTTTTTCTTAAGAATAGGTCAAAACCCTAACCTTTTCATTTGATGTCCAAATTCAGCAAATTCAGTAGTTATAACTTTCCTATAACACACTGAGTACTTTAACTAGGAGTAAACCTAACTGAGACTCTATTTGGTTAAGTTACGACCTAATTAGGGTTAAGAATGAGTAGGGCAAATTAAGATTTCTAATTTCCAAATCTAAATTTTATTTTTATTAACTGTTAAATAGATTTTTTTAATCTAAATGGTATATTGAATGACCTAATTTGGGGTCCAATTGACTAAGTTATGGTTAAACCAATTTCTTAGTTAATTAGGGTAATTATAAAAAGGTCCTAAAAGTGATTAGTCAAATTATTGACCTAATAGTAAACTTAATACTATCAAACTAATTTAGATATTCTATTAATTAAAATGAGACCCATATTAGTTAGGTTTGGATTAATGGGTACAAAGTTATGGATGTTTGAAGTTTTCAAGGGTTTAGGGTTAAGTGAGGGGTCCTAAAATGCCACTATATTAAATAGGCAATATACAGGAAAATTAATAATACCGTAATATTCATCTCATTTTTCTAAACAAAATGAGATATATATTTAATATATTTGGATTATTGAATTTAATGATATGAATGATTAAAGTTTTTATATTTTAATTATTCAATTATTCAAATTGAATTAATTAAATCTCTCTATTTAATTAGCTCAACAGTTTTAATTAAATAAATTTAATTTAAATGGCAGCGGGCCCCACAAAATAGCGGTAGCTAATCCCCTTCTGACAGCTGGGCAAGACGGGCCCCAGCTATCTTTTTGGAAGAGGCAACAACAGAATCCACACAAACGCGTGGCAGAATAGGAGAGGGCGCAGGATAGATGCGGGCCCCACCTGCTATCCCGATTCGGCACGGCAGCCAGAGCCGCAGGCCCCACGAGACACGCGTCGCGCAACGATTACGCGGGTGGCGCGCTGCGGGCCCCACTATCTTGTCCCGCGAGGTAGATAGCTTGCGAGACGAACCGGGGTCGACTCGGCTCGGCTCGGCCTGGCCTTCCCCTCCCACAGACAGCCTGAGGGCGACGGCCTAGGGCAAAGATTTTGGCACCCTTCTCAGCGGCGCCAGGGCTCGGCTCGCACGACTATGTCTAGGTTGTAAGGAGACTGTTCCAATGATGGCCAGGCCTTCACCGGAGGAGGCATAAAGCTCAGGCTAGGTCTAGCCCTAGGCTCGACCTCACGGGAGATCACGCTGCTAACAGTTTTTACTGTGGAACTTGAGCTAAATTAGGTTCGATCGGACCCGATCGAAATGATCAATTGTCAATCAATGGCATGCAATAGTTATACAAACTGAGTGCAGATTAATTGATTGAAGGATGGAGGAGATTGAAAAGTACATTTGTTCGACGGCTCCTGGCTAGGGTTTGCAACAGGATGGGTTCTTGAATTCTCCTGAGACTTCTCAAACGCGTAAAGCGAGTCGATACTGACTAGGAGAGGCTTAATGGGCTCCAGGCGGAGCCCTCGAGGCTGCCGAGGGACCCGATTAGCTGCGACCTGCAAGGGCGGGATGCGCGTCTCACGCGTAGCAGGCGCTAGGGGCGACGGCTTAGATCCGTTCGATCGATCGATCGAACGGCCTGCATCTTTCGTCTGATCCAACAGGCAATCAGAAGGAAAACTCAAATGGGGAACGGCACGGGGACGGTGTCGTGATAAAATTATTAAAATATTATTTTTTAAATAGTAAATACATAATTTCTTAATTAAATTTTATTAACTAAATGACTTTAAAAAATTTCCAATAAATCACCCTGGCTAATTGAAGGGTGAGGAGTAGAACAGAGAAGTCGGATTTCAATTTCGACAAGTATTTAATTTTTCTAATTTCTGGGGTATTTTAAATATCTTAAAATATTTGACGAATTCTCGATGACTTCTGATTGCCTCCAAAACATCACCCATAGTTAATTTTGGGGCAATGAGTGCAATGGAAAAGTCCGATTTTTATTTTGAGGTCAATTTAATTAGGTCAAATTCTAGGGTTCCTAGAATTCTCAAAATCAGGGTTTGATTCATTTGACCTTTGATTTGAACCAGAACTTTAGGTTGATGTCCTTATGACTAATTTAGTGCATTAAAATCAAAGATAAAGTTTGGTTTAGTCCTAATTGACTGATGTGACAACCTGGGTTGTTACACAAAGTGCTTGAAAAATGGCAAGGATTAATATTATGCAATTAGTTTTTCTATTTGGTGATTAGTTTCACGAATCACCTTTGTGACTAATTAATCACTTAACCCTAAAATTTTATAATATCATAATTTAGTCAAATCACATCCAAATATAATGATTCAATATACCATTTTATTCAGAAAAATACAAACATCACTAATCTATAAAATATTTTAGTTTATATCATTTGTTTCCTTAATCATACTTAATTACTTAGATAATAAATTAGTGAATATTAAGCTCAATTATTAGCTAAATTTTAGGTTTTAGGTCTATGATCACTCACTAAACAGAGGAGAACAAAATGGTGAAGTTAAAATTAAATTTATGTAATTAATATCACTAATTATTTACTAATCACCTTAAATCTTAATTAAGGCTTAAATTAATTAATTGAAGTTCAAATTTAGCATACTTACTATTATTATACTCAGTGTGCTATAGGGAACTCATAGCCATTAATTTTGCTTAATTTGCACATCAATTAGTGAAAATAAGATTTTGACATAGCAAACATTCCTTAAGCTAAATGGAACATAAGCATATCATAAAATTTAGGTTCTCATAATTAATTTTGTTAATCATTCCTTAATGAGCGCAAATAATAATTTAAGCTCATTAGCTTTAAACTTTAGCCAAATTGGGTGTTCTTAGTATTAATCTTCATATTAGACAGTAATAAATCATTTAGAATTAAAAGAAATCAATTTGGAATCTTAAAACTTTAAATCCCATTTTTGGCCCTTAATGTGACGACCCTAATATTGAGAATCACTAAACTTAACATTGATACGTCACCGCAATATCTAATATTATATTAGAAAAAATTAATTTAAATCATTAGATACTGTGTTTGGCCAAGTATTTGAAAGAGGGTCTTAAGTTAAGATGGAAGAGATTTTTATGAAAAGTATTATATAAAATACATATTAAAATATGATACATGTAAGGATATGTAAGAATGTAATTTAAAAGAAATTGATATGAATGCTTATAGTTCTAGATATGAAAATTCTAAATATTTAACATGTATAATATGAAGGTTTAACATGCAATATGATTTTAAATCATTAAATTCTTAAAATTTTGGCATGATTTATACTGTATTTAGCTAAAGATATACCTGCAATTTAAACATACAAGTCTTCCATTCTAATAGAAGAATATATTGAAAGGAAAGTAACCTAAAACTAATATGAAATTAATCCATTACATAGGATTATTTAGTTCCAATTCTAATATAAAGCCAATCTGTTACATGAGATTTACTCATTTACAATTCTAAATAAAGTCAATCCATTATATAGGCTTACTTATTTCCAATTCTAAAGTAAAGTCAATCTGTTACATAGGATTGCTCATTTCCAATTCTAATATCTTAAGGTGAGAAAGTATATGTGTAATAATTATCTACCTAAAGTTTACACAATTCACATCATTTAATACATACAAGGAGATAAGAAGAGATTCTCAACTTAGATATATAATTATTTTTCAATTATATATAAAATTTAGTATACTACTAATTCCAATTAACATACAAAATGATTATGCAGCTAAGCTCCAATTTAATATGCAAAATAAATATGCAAGATAATTATGTAACTAATAATTTATTTAACATTCATTTACATTCATTCATCCATTCATCATATCCCAAGCATTTAAATATAAAATTAAACTCCAACACAAGCATAGTAAATGTAAAGTAAATGACTTAATTATTATAAACCAACAGTACTTTAAATAAAAGTAAAAAAATTAAAAGCTCACTTGTAAATTTTAATAAGCTATATTTTATAATATTTTAAGCAGAAGCAACTAGCTTTTTGCACTTGGTCCAGCTCTACTAGCCTTCAAATGCACCTGATCTATCACATTTTGGTATTTAAATGTGATAGGGCAAAGCCAAAAAATAAAAAATATGATTAGACTAAACAGTCTAAGTATATTTTAAGATTGGGCTAAGAATTTTATTATTTAATTGAATATTACTACTAATTATAACATAAGCATAAGCATGGGTGCAAAAAGGTAAGCATACAAGTGTGGAAAAAGTAAGTAAGAAAAAAGATAAAGTGAGTTAGAATACTCATAAGAATATGCATCATAGCCTATAAATAAAATAAGGGTAAATGCATCCTAAATAGACTAGAAAAATACTAAAGTGCATATAAAAGTAAATGAAATAAAGCATATATATGTTCAAATAAACTTATGCTAAGTAAGGGAAAGAGACAGTGAAGCATTTAAATGTAATTTTAACAATATTCATTATAATCTAAGTAAACTGTAAATAAGTAAAGTACAGTACTAAAACATAAAAAATATATATTATAGAAATTGAAAGAAGATTTTAGATTATTAGTCTAAGATTCACATAGTCTAGAACTATGGAAAGTAGCATAGCTAAAAGCTATGAAGAGTCTTAATAATCTATAAGATTAAAGAAGATCTCATATTTTAAATGATTAAAGTTATTTTAGAATGTACTCATTCTGCGGGCAATTACATAAGGAAGCGAGGAGTTAAACACATTTGTTTAACAAATAAAAGAAAGCGGGGTCAAAATAAGTAACACTCCCATTCACCCTTTGAGAATGTGAGGTCTCATTGTTACTCTTTATTAGCCTGCCCTTGGCTTATCCAATAATATAAACCCCTATAGTTTTTAAATGTGAAAGCTTTATTCATACACAATATCTTATATGAATGATTCAAATGAATAAGGCTCAAAGCTAAGCAAGCATTCAAGAAAAATTCAATAATTATAACTAAGTGATATTCAAAGTTATCTAATTTTAATGATTTACTTAATGATTAGAGCCAATTGAGCTCTCAATTAACCTTGAGATATTGATTTCAAGTTAATTGTAAATAATAATAGTAATTAGGATTTTGAAAATAATAGTTTCAATTCTTTTATTATGATATGACAAAATAGTTTATAAGTATAATTGATATAAATAAAAACTAGTTATATTCTAGTCCTAATTATGATAACTAAATCAAGGTTTAGGTGACTAGTAGGAAGAGATAGACATTAAGAAAATATCATATTTAAGGAATTGGAAGTTAAGGTTTAATTCACTAAAGTTCACTAGCTAGGTTATAATTTGAAGGATCTAATCAATCAAGTACTATTCTAACTATGTTATAATAATTTAAAAGGTTTAAAGTAAATAAAAGATGAGATTTAAGAACTACAAGTTCTAAGTATCATAATAGCTAAAGTTTAAGGAATTCAATAGGATTCCTAAACTACTCTAAGTAAATTAGGAATTCCTATTACTAGCTCTTAAAATATTTAATAGAAGGCTTTAAGGATTAGGATGAATAAATTAGGCTCTAATATAGTCTCTAAAGGCTAATCCTAGATGATTCAATAATCTACAAATACAAAAGCATTAAGATTAACTACTCATAATGGATGAAGCAAATAAATCTAGGGATTAACTATATGACATGTTTAAATCAATCATAAGGTTTCTATATTAAGGTTGAAAGGTAAATCAAGCAAAATTACAATTGATTCACATATCTAAGAAATGAGAACTATGCTCAAACAAAAGTAATCTAATTTGATATGGGAGGTAATAAATGTGATATGTTAGCTATCATAAGGTTTTATAATACTTAAAATATGCTAATCTAGGAAATTAAAATTATCACAATAATACTAATTAAGAGTCAAAACCTAAAATCACAATTTGTTGTCCAATGGAAATAATATAGAAATATTTAAAATCCTTATATCACAAGGAGAAAAATGACACTAAGTAGGTCAATTTTGGACAATATTTAATTTTAGTATTTTCGGGACTCCTAATTAGGTTGCCTGGCAACTCGGATCAAATGAGGTATTCCAGTTCACACTTGCAGCCTCTCCCTTCCTCCCAAAGCTTTCAGAATGAGTCGACCTCGAAGAATTGAAAAGGAGAAGAAGTCTTAATTGTGGGAGAGGTGACAGAATGGGATTTTGTACCTCCACTCGCCTTAGGCAAATGTACACCCACAGAGACAGCGAAGAAGACGTACAGGGAGATGAATCTGGTCGTTTGTTCGATCGGTCGATCGAACGGTCAGATCTTCTACTTAAGCCCATATCAATTCTAAACCGTCGGATTTGATCTAAAGAAAACGTAATGGTTTCGATCGCACGGGACCGCTGTCCCGTGCAACGCCCCTCGCCCCCTGCAACGGATATGCGTCGCAATTTATTCAGTCGAAAGATTAATAAAATAATTGCTTATAATAATTAATTTAATTTATAGTATTTAAATAATTAATTAGATACATTTTATTAATCAAAATTAAATAACTAACAGCACTCTGAAAAATCCCAAAAATTCACCCTTACCTAATTGAGGTATGGGGAACTCAAAAATATAATCGAATTTTTGATCAATGGTCAATTTAATTATCTTACTTTTATGAGTATTTAAATATTATCAAAATATTCGAGAAAATTTTGATGACTTTCAAATACTTCCAAAATACCACTCCTAGCTAATTTGGGTGTGGTGAGTCCAATGGTAGACTTCATTTTTTATTATGAGGTCTAAATAAATTAGGTATTCTCAGAATTATCAGAAAACTAGGAAATATTGGAAATTACCAAACTGATCTATAAATCTCATGAAAATTGAAATGGAGATTCCTAATAATACTATAAGATTAATGGAAAAAAATTAAAGTTAATTAGGTCAATAATTGATGGGTAATAACACTAGGGTTGTTACACTTAAGGAATGGCATTTTAGTCATTTTGACAAAGTGTGGGTTTAAATGCCCTTAAGACTTAAAAATATATATATTTCTCTAAAAATTAGTAAAGTGGATGATTATAATCAATTTAAGATCATTTAAACTTGTGAAATTAAATGAGAAGGTTAAATCCTAAATTTTCCCTAAGTTAAATTAAGTGAAAGTTAAGATCCTTAATATATATTTAGAATCCACCTTATAATATATTTAAGAGATATTCAATGTTTAATGATTAAGTTATAATCAACTTAGACTTTTGTTACTGTAACAACCCAAGGTTGTTACCCAATCGATTTAACCTAAATTTGATCAAATTAAGTCAAAAATTAAGATCCTGATTTAAGACAAATAAAAATTAAATAAATATATCCTCAAATAATATGTATTGAGGGGATCATTCTACCAAAATTTGAGCTCAATCAAGATTCCAGATCGTTCTAAATAAATTTGGGTGTCAAATAGGGCTATGCTCCTATCTACCCAATGGTTCGTTCTAATATTGAGCAATATTTGGGAAATCGTAGTATAATAATAATTGGATCCACAGCTCATTCAATACAAAATTGAAATATTAGAATTATGAGAATATTATGAAAGGAATTATAAAAATCATAGGACTTAGAAAAAGGTCAAGTTGAAAATAATATGTGAGAAACATAAAGTGATGTGTGCAATAACGTACTTAGTTAACCTCATCCACTTCATTGTTATGTTGATTCATTTCTTAAAGTTATCAGTAAACTCATTTCTAGCTTAAATAGGTTAAGTAAATTTTGATTTATAAAATCAGTGTGGAGAGCTAAGTAATTTATGCACCTAGATTTGATTTGTAAACTTATCGTAGAGTTGCCAAGGCATTAGTGAAATGTGATTTATCTATATTTTGTCTCCTATGGTGATTAGTGTAGAAGAAGTTAGAAGGTTTTGTATACTGTGTAGAGTTTAGTCAATTGTTGGAATAAGATGAAGAGCTAAGAATTTAAGTATGAGGGTATCTTTAAGTCTACAATTATATCACTTGTAATAGAGAAGAAAATGATAAATACAGAATTTGTGAATTCGACTGCAAATGAATTTACAGAAATTACATTTATACATGTTTCTTTGATATTTTTATTAGCAATCCAATAAATTACCTTAAGGTGGATGGTTGATTTAATGGTCCTGATAGTTGGTGTCCTTTTGCAAGTCTTTTGGAAAATCCTAATTTAAACTATTTTAAGGGCACACTTGCATGAAGTTTAAGTTAATTTGACACCTCCTACTGAAAATAAGCTGTTAAATCGATGGAGCACATTACGAGAAGTGCAAATACTAATGTAATTTATAGTTTTGCGAAAGCAATTTTAGATTGAGCTATCGATATTATAGCTAGGATCCACAGCTCATTTAACTACTAATGCAATTTTAATTAGTTATGGGTGATGTTTTGGAAGCATTTCGAAGTCATTAGAATTTTGGCGAATATTTTAATATATTTAAAATACCCTGAAAAATATGAAAATTAATTACTCATTGAAATCGAAATCTGACTTTGCCTTTGCGTTCCCCACCCTTCTATTAACCAAGGGTAAATTATTTAAAATTTTTAGAAGACATTTAATCTTTCATTTTAATTAAGAAAATTAAGTTAATTAATATAATATTATTAATATTTAATTTTCCTTAACGACCGCCACTCCTTTTGCATGTCGTTCCCTATTCAGTCGGTGCCATTTGATTGGATAGCGTATCTCTTTGTGTCATCTGGTTGGATCAGATGGTGCAATCGAACGGCTGTGAAGATGTCTCTCTCGCTGGCATGCCATCGTGCGACGCGTGTTGTGCAGACCCGCACGCGGCTCGTAGGGCCTCAAACGTGCATCATCCACTGCCTTAGAAGCCTCCTTGGGCACCTCATTGACCTAGATAGGTGCACAGTTGTGTGAGGATCTCATCCCAATCCATTCGTGCGTTCAAAGGGTAGCTGAGCCATCTTTTGGGTCTCGGAGCATATTCAGCCGTTGAACGAGGTACCACTTCAATCCTTCTATCTGTTCTAGTAAATGGCAATTATCTATTTTGAAATTATATTTTAATGCACTGATGGAAGTTTGATCTAGTTCGATCAGCTTTGATCGAATCCAATCGAGGGAATTTGGATCGCAATCCACATGGTCCTACAGTGGCAGCGTATCCCATCCGTGTGTGGGGCCTTAGGGTTAGATCTTGTCGTAGCTTCTGTGTAACATCCCATGTTATTACCTTAGTCAATTAGGACTAATCAAGATCCTAATCTTAGTGTTAAGTGCTAATTAGGTCATTAGGAGTCTTTCATCAAGGCCTAGTCTAAATCAGGAGTCAAATAGATCAAAATCCTAGTTTTGGGAATTTCAAGAACCTTAGAATTTGATCTAATTATTTTGACCTCAGATCAAAAATCGAACTTCATCATTGCGCTCATTGCCCCCAAATTAGCTATGGGTGATGTTTTGGTGGCAATCGGAAGTCGTCAAAATTTTGTCAAATATTTTAATAATATTAAATACCCCGGAAAATAAGAAAATTAAATACTCGTTGGAATCAAAATCCGACTTTGCCATTTAGTTCCTCACCTCTCAATTAGCTAAGAGTGATTTTATGGAAATTTTTGAAACCCATTTAATTGCTTAAATCAAATTAAGTGAAATAATTTAAGAATTAATTTATTAATATAATTAAATTATTTATAAACCATCTTCTTCTTATTCTTACGGAAGTAACCGACTCCCTTGCCATATGCTTATCACACGCCGCTCTTTCCTCTCGAGCGGCCAATCCTTGAAGAGAAGGATAGCACTCAGGCAACGCGGGGCACACGCATAGCGGGTGCCGCCGCATGTTGATCTGTCGCCGTCCCTTAGCATTGTAAGCTCCGCCCCCTCTTATAACCTAAATCTCCTAAAGAACCAAATGCATCCTCTCTTATCTTTTCTTTTTCTCTCAGTTGACCCTCTCTCGATTCTCCTTGTCGAGTGACTCAAAGCAGAGCCGTGTCGCTCTCCCTCCCCTCCATTTGGTGTTCGGCGCAAGGACTCTCAGATCCTCATCGACTCCTCCCTAGCAATGGAACGCTGATTCATCCTTATTCCTCACATGCCGATCTTCTGTTCGACGCCATCGAGGTACCTTACCTTCAATGGATGCACTTACAAATCCTCATATCGCACTAGCAAATGTTGATTTGGGATCAAGTTGATTGCTTGCTAGAGATGATACTAAGCTTATGTTCTGCTACTTTACTCCTTAGCCTTATCATAATTTGTAGATTAATGGAAATATCGTCATTGTGAAATGAGAGGATTGTAGAAAAATTCTGTATGTTATAATTGGAATTACAAAGCCGAACGGTAGGGTGTTTTGTATAATTAAGATCATAACTTCTTATTTGGTAATTGTATATATTTACGTATACTTACATACACATGACAATAGTTAGTAGTGTAGTTGTATGTGTAATTCCTAGAGAATAAAATCATTTATCTATTCTGGCTAAGTTCTTCTTTCCAAGATTTGTTTTTGCCCTTTTTTTTTTTGAAAACTTATTCTATCGCATCAAAGAGATGAATGAAGTGAATTATAGCAATTACCAAATTTCGGCTTGTAGATTATATGATGAAATGATAAAAGAAAAAGAGGATGAAGAAACGTACCTTGAGCTTCGACACTCTTCAAAGTGAATAGGATCCATTGGCTAATATGAAAACTCAAATAAAATGTTAGAATTATTAATGAGATACTAATGAAACCTTATGATTCCAAAGTGAGGCAATCAACCTATAGGACCGCGATAGAATTAGACTTGGATACTTAAGCAGTAATAATAATAATACTTATAACCCTCTTATTCATCAAAATATGAAATTAGATCTTTTGATAGACATAAATACATGTGTATTCATATACTAGAAATTTAAACCATAGGAAAGATAAAATCTATCTTATAAATAATATTTTTTGGAAGTAAATAAATCACCTTAATTAAATACAATACTTGAGAGCGAGGCCGGGTCAGGTCAGGTTTCGGGCCCAACCCGCAAGGTATGGGTCGCGACGACGCGGCTCAGTGGCGGGCCCACGGGCACCGAATTCGCCAGGCGCGGACCCCACCGCGGGCTTCCGCCTTCACTCTCAGCACGCCACGTGTCCGCCCGGGCCCATTTCTGTTCCGCCGTCGATCCTTTCTGCCATAAATAATGATTATAAACATAAATATAGTAATAAAGTAATAAGATATATACGTATCGTTAGATTCTAATTTAACTAATTAAGCTGCGTGGTAATTAGGAGTTAAGCGGGCTATTATAGTTACTAACAGTGAGTTGATTAACTAAAGTTAGGAGACATAAATGGGTGCTTAATAAATTAAACAAATTAGTTAATTTATTCTAATATATATATATATATATATATATATATATATATGTATATATATATATCATAAGCAGGAAATAATATGTATATACGAATAGTTACATTTAACTAGAATAGTTACATTTAACTAGTTGATTTATCATAGATAACTACTCGAACTAATATAATTATAATAGATAACCTAATGACAGTAGGTTAGTTAAACTAAATAAAATTATTTAAATAATTTGATTAAATTATTATTTGAATTTAATGAATAACAATTTAACATATAAACAACACATCTATATATATAGTATTATGATTAGGTTAATTCGACTATTTAGTTATTCTTAAATATTAATTAATTTAGACTAATTAATTGTATTAACCTATTAAAGTTTAAACAGTGAAATTGTATCTTAATTATTATAGTTTAATCGCCTTCTTAAATAATTAAGATAATAAAAATAATTAACACTAATTGTATTTAATAAATTAGTTTAGAATGTTAACAATAATTTGTAGCTAGAGGATTTATTAAGTGATGCTAATAAATTTTATTAATGAAATCTTAAGATAAATGAATTAGTTAGTACCCAATAGTAGTTAGTTTAATTTAATTTTATAATAATATGTATATACATATATTTGTATAAAGTCATTTACAACCGATCTGAAATTTATTAACAATAGGTGTAGAATTTCATTTAAATGACTAAGATAGTCAAAATATAATTAAAGATAAGTTAATTAATAATTAATCTAGACAGTAAATAAAGAGGGAATTTAATTAAGGAAGAATGATCATATATTTAAGTAGTAATATCACTTAAATAATTAGGATAATTAGCTTAATTGATTAATATCATTTAGCCTATTAAATACAGTAAAGTTCACTTAATATGAATAGTAAATATAAATATAAATATAAATATAAATATATATATATATATATATATATATATGTGTGTGTGTGTGTGTGTGTGATTATCATCAGTAAAAATATTCAAATTTAGTTTTTAATTATATCAAAATCTTAAAACCATCATAACTTTGTCATTCGAACTTAGAATTTAGTATTATTGGATTCTATGGAATCCTTGAACAGTCACCAATAATTAACTACATAAAGATTTAGGTTTCATTAGGGTGAAATTATAAAAATGCTCCTTACATCAAAAACCTTAGTTTGGACCTGTAGGATCCGTTTCTTATCCAAATTGAGCATACATACAGTCTACCTTCATGTTAGCCAGTAAGGAATCAATTGGCAATAATAAATTCTAATTTAGAATCCTAAATCAAAAAGTAGATTTTTGGACCCTTAAGTAGGGGCAAAATAGTTATTTTGCCCAAAATTTAGGATAAGCGTTCTTAAATCCTAATTTCTTTAGTAAATCACTAAAATTAGTATTAGAAGTGTATTAAAATCTCCTAAGTGAATAAAATCAGCTTTCCAATCAAAATCAGTAAAATTCCTTAATCTTTTCTAAATCATTTCCTTATGATATTTTACCTCACATTAGGACTACTCCTGAGATTAGGGTTAGATAATAGGTTAGATTTCATTCATTGAAAAAAATGGGGTTTTTCAATGAATGAATCCTTGGTTTTATTAGTTTCTATATTTTACAACTTATTTTGATTATTTTGTCTTTTAACCTTAGATATGGATAGGAGATTCATTCTATTAAGTTTGATTTGCTTAATAGGATTTGCCTTAATCAATAGATCACTTTAAGATTGAAACATAGATCCTTTGTCTTATCTATTTTGGATTATGTGATTAAGCCCAATTTTGTAGTGTTTAATCCATATTCAATAGTTTAGTAGATCTTGATCAGATCTTAGATAGAACATCTAAATTCACAAAACTAGGATGTATGATTTATTGATTTAACTCATAGTCGTCTATCTGATTAAATTAGATTAGAACCTGATCAATTCTAATCTTTTTTAACTTATAAGGATGAGTTTCTAAGTTACACTCGATAGTAGGAAAATGGTGATTCTGAACTTGTGTAACTTGGAAAAATTAGAATGGATAATTAGAAAATAAATGATATCACCATATTAGTAGAGTCCCTTGCTTACTTTTGATATTTTGTGCTACGCATTCATTGATATTTGAGCCATTTTCCTTGGACATGTCATATAAGAAAATATTGTTGCATGAAAATGAAAACTTAGAAAATTAAGAAAATACTTGCATTTGGATTCAGTTTATGGTGGATTATGGTGCACATTTACTTCAATGGATAGATGTAAGGAAAGATCAAGATGTTTAACACTACTTATTGAGGAGAGTGTGTTAAGCTTAGGACCCGATTAGTCTTGTAGACGTGCTTGACTCCTTAGTTATTTCTAAAATTAGTCCATATAAATAAAAATAAAATAACTAAAAGATGTTGCATAGTATTATCTGCCTCTTCAGTCACACTGCATTATTGAGATATGTTTGCCCTAGCCTAGAAAGGCTATGGGAATGGATAGATATGTATATTAGGCTAGATTGACCAACTCTTCTGATATGATAGTTAGTACACAGATATTCATATATACAATTTTGATATTTTATTTACTTTTCAATATTTTATTCAGTCAGCTATTCCTTTGTTTTGCTTATCTATATTTTAAGATATTAGAACTTTGTTGCTATTATATGTATTATTGCTGAGTTAAGTTATTTAATTTACATATTTCTTTTGATCACCAGCATGTTTAGGATGTAATATTTTCTTTCAACACTTGTGTAGTTATTTATATATGCCTATCCTGTTTAGCTTATATTTGAGGCATGTCTTAGTCTCCTTTTTGCTTAAAATTATAAATGTTGTTTATAGCTTTTTTCTTTCTTATTATATTACTAGTTGCTCCCTCTTTTGATATAGCTATTGTTTAGAAATGTGAAATGGTGATATTATAAAACACATAAAATTCAACAGCTTAAAATGTACTTAGACAATTATCTAACACAAGATTTTCTCTTTTTGGCTGGGGCCCTACATTGTGAAATCGACAATGACAAATCCTCTTCAGTTAGATGATCAGGAGCTAGGTGTGAAGCCTTATATAGAGGAGGAGCCTTTGGAAGAAGCAGTTGTTTAGCTTTATTTTATGTGAGGATGAGAGCATTTTACTTTCATTACTTCAACTTAAATTGATATAATAATACAGGTACTCTTGACTGTGTGTTTGGATTATTATGCTTTTATTCTGAGTCATATTTTATTGCTTTTCATATTGTGATGCTTGGATGTTTCTCATTTTTAAATTGCTTTCGCACTCTGTATATTTTTATTGGATAGTGACTGATATTCTATAATATGCTTACTCCTTCCCTTATTAGGTGGATTGTGGATTTCATCCTAATCCGATAATAAGTGAAGGGTTAGCCAGAGTGACACGCCACCCTTAGCTTAATCTTTTGGATTAAGGGGGCGTGGCACCACATTCTGGCCGCCTTTAACTCTGATCCAACTATCATTAGGAAGGCTACATCACTCCCTATTCATCATCGTGTGGGCCGGTCCTTGGCATCACCAAGAAGACCCCTAAATAGAGTACCTTAATTACGACCCTACCGTGAGGGTCAGGGAAGGCAGAGGTTTGGGTCGGGTCGGGTTGACTCGGGCCAAAACCACATGTCGATGGACCGGCACGTGTCGCTCAGTGAGGGTTGCAGGTCTCTCCCTTCGCTGGCGAGTGATCTGCGTGGGCCGGCCTTGTGCGCCGTTGTGCCATTTGTCATCGAATTAGAATATGGGGCCCACGCCACCGCACCTTTGCTCGTGGGGCCCGCATTTCTGTCCATCGTGTCTGGTGGGTCCCGCCTCCATTTGAATTAAAAGAAATATATTTTAATTGAATTAAGTGGCTAGTTGTTAATTAAATTAATTCAACAAATACTAAAACTTTAAATATGCATATCTTTTAATTCATAAATCCAAACATAGCAAATATATATCACATTTTGCTCATAAAATTATGAGAAACATTTTGGTAGTGTCAAGTTTCTCATTAGAATTATATTTTTGCTAATAACTTTTAGGACCCTTTCTTAATGACTCTCGTAAACTCTAAATTTCATTCGGCCATAACTTTTCCAATTTATCTCTAAATTTAGCAATCTTATATACCATTTTGATTAGTAGAACATATAGAACAGTAAACTATAAAAATATTTAGGGTTTGGTGATTGTTTTCCTAATTAACCATAATTACTTCAAATCTTAATTAGTGAATATTAGTATAATTATTTATTCAAATTTAGAAATTTAAGTTGTTGTAGACTCCTAGAGTATAGTAGAACACCTTAGTGATGTTAATTTTTTTTATTAGGAATTAATTTCATTAATCACTTACTAATCACATTAAACTCTAATTAGAGTATAAGTTAAGCAAATAAGGCTCAAATTGAGTATACTCCCAGTAATTATACTCAGTGTGTTATATGGAAGTTATAGCCACTGAATTTATTAAATTTGGGCATTATTTGGAAAAATTAAGTTTTTGGACATTTCCTAAACCTCATAAATTACATTTTTAGACCCCTAAGTTGTTTTGGCCATAACTTGACCAAATGATATCAAAATTTAGTAATCTAGTCTTTATGGAATCCTTAGGTAGTAAAAAATATAAGTATAATTAAGATTTCATAATTCTCTAAGTAAAATTATTAATCTACCCTTAATATGCTAAAACTCTAAAATGAGCTCATGAAGCTTAATTATTGGCCTATTTTGGCTTACTTATTGTCTATCTATATATTAGACACCAAGTAATCAATTGGCATTAATAAATTTTAGTTTGGAATCTTAAAATAAAAGGTTGCATTTTGGACCTTTAAGTAGGGGCAAAATAGTTATTTTGTCCAAAAATAGGTAATTATAATTCATTTAAGCTTTTTGTATTAATTTTCTAAAGCAAATTCCTAATCCTTCCTAGGTTAAGTTTTTCCTTAAATCTTAAGATTATTCCTTAGGAATTAGATGTAGACTTGGGTTAGAGTTCATTCATTAGGTAAATGGGTTACTCAATAGATAAAATTTTACTTTTATTAATTTCTAAATTTCATCCTTTATTATGATTATTTTATATTTAAATTTTAGTTTAAATTTAGAGATTCATCTTATTAAGCTTGACTTTACTTAATAAAATAGCCTTAATATATAGAATGTGAGAGCTGAGCTTAATCACATACCCTTAGTCTTTAGAACTAAGTGGATTAAGAAGTTAAACTCCAATATTTAGAGTTTAGCTCTTAATTCTTCAATCTTGATTTGTAATTAAATTCATTAATTAAGATATTGATTTATTATTTATTTAACTTATGTAATTGTTATTGATTAAATTATATTAAAACTTTATTAGTTATAAATCTCTTAAACCTTATAGGACCATAGTTTTGAGTTTATATTGGATAATAGATATTGAAGATCATGAACTTGTATAAACTCAGATTAATTAAAATAGATTAAATTAGAAAATAAGTGATATCACAAATTTTTATGTAGTATGACAGACGGATAATACATGTCTAGGCTTGCACGCAGTATACGTGATTTGAAGTAATAATTTGGAATGTGAGTTCCGAGATTTATCATCCTCAAGAAATCGGGTGTTTTGTTACTAATGTATATCTACATTTAATAATATTTAAACTATATGTATTTTGTTGATTATGTTCATAAACAAGCACAACAAGTCTTGGTAGAAAGTAACTATGATAAAAGGAGAGGTGTAATAACTCTGGTTGTTACTTTGGTTAATTAAGATCAATTTAAGTCTTAACTAAGGTTCTAAGTCATTAATTAAGTAATTTAGAACTCATCTCAAAAATCTAGGTCAAATCAGAAGTCAACTGAGTCAAATCAAAAATTTTGGAAAATTTCAAATCCTAGAAATTGAATTTTTATTTAGACCTCAAATTGAAAATCTGACTTCACCATTGCATTCAGAACACCCAAATTAGCTAGGGGTGAAATTTTGGAGGCATTTGGAAGTCGTTGGATTTTTGTCGAATATTTTAATAATATTTAAATACCTGAAACTTCAAATAAATAAATACTCGTCGAAACAAAAATCCGAGTGCGCCGTTGTGTTCCTCACCCTTCATTTAGCTAAGGGTGATTTATTGAAAATTTTAGGAATGCGTTTAATCAATTAAATTTAATTAATGAAATTGGCGTAAAATAAATTAAATAAAATATATTTTTATTTAAACTTAACGGTGCCGTCAAGCCTTCTAACGCCGTCACCCTATTATTCTTCTGGCGTCATTTGAAGAAACGAGAATTATGGACCGTCCGATCAAGCGATCGAACGGTCCTCCGTTGTCACCTCCGCGAATCAGCGCGTGGCAAACCCTGCGCACGCGTCGGAGGTTCCTCGCTCGCAGGTGGCATTCGCGCGGCTCTTCCACCGCTAAACCTCTCTTTAAACATCAATTCAATCCTTAGCCTCGGTTTGCAAGATCTAGATCGAGATAGAAGTGCAAGGATCCTCAGAACCTTCTCCCGAGCAAAACCTTAGGATTCGTCTACCGTTCTACCAGGTACTTCGATCCTCTTCGACTCGTTATAGAAATTATATTGCAATTAATTGTTCAAATCCTCAAGTATTAAGCAATTATCCCCATCAATGCGAGAGTTTTCGCAAACCCTAATTTGATCGGGAGGGTTCAAGAAGACGAACCGTCTCTCGATCATTTCGGGTCGAGTTATCCTGGCCCGTTCGCCAGATTTTTTTTTTGCCACGCGTGTCAACCACGTGTCAAGGGTAGGGTCTGCACAGCTGATGTGACGAGCCCTGGGTCGCCGCGTGGCTCTGGCGCTGTGCGTCTGCAGTGGCGGGACCCACTGGTCTCGTCGCTCTGTTCTGTGGGGCCCGCACGGGACGTGCCAGCCAGCGAGGTCGCGCCACGTGGTCTGTTTCTGCGGCCGACTGCGCTGGTGGGGCCCGCCACTTTCTGCCCCACCAATGGTTATGCGCCACGTGTCCTACAAAATAATTAATAAAAACATTATATATATATATATATAACGTTTATTTAATAAACGAATTTATATATATAAATAATATCAGATTTATTAAAATAATTAACAGAATAAATTAAATAATTAAATCTAATTATTTAAACCTTAATAACTTGCAAATTATACATCCAAATCATACAAATAAATATATCAAATTGATCAGAAAAATATGAGGAATTTATTGATGCCAATAATTTTATTGTAGGACCTATATTTAGCATAATGGTATTTAGGGATATTAATTAAGTTCAAATAATATTGCAAAATTTTATTTGCCCATAACTTTGTATCTAATAATTCAAACCTATTGAATATGGGTCTTAAAGTAATCAGAAAACCCTAAGGATCATTTTAGTAGGGTTATCTTTGCTATTTAGATTAGTATTTGCCTAATCACTTTTAGGACCTAACCCTAATTACCCTAATTAGACCTAGAACTTCAATTGACCATAACTTGATCAATTGAGCTCCAAATTTGATAATCTAAATATCTTTTTAGATCAAAAAAACCTAATTAACAATAATCTATAAAAATATTTAAGATCCAACGATTAGATTTGCTAATCACCCTTAATTACTCCAAAACTTGATTAGTGAATATTTGCGAATATAGTAATCCAAATTGAGTGATTTAAGTTTCAGATGACTTATAGAGTCATTTAGAATCTATCTATAAGGTTGGATTAGTATTTGAGTGATTAATTTCATTAATCACTCACTAATCATCCTAAATCCTAATTAGGTCATAACTTAGTCAAAGCTTAGGCAATAAAGGACAGTAATCTGAAAGAAAATTTAAGTTTTATTCAACCAATTTACCAAAATGCCCCTATGAGTCAAATTTATAAATTTGACCTCATAAGGCTTAATAATCACCCAAATTTAGTGTAATTACTGTCTAATCCTACATTAGACAGTAAGAAACTTTTTCTAACAGAAAATTTTAGATTTAGAGCCATAGATTAAATTTGATATTTTGAACCCTTAGGTAGGGGCAAAATGGTAATTTTGCCCAAATTTAGGGTTTAGCTTGCTAAAGCCCTAAAATCATTTTATAATCATTAGAATCAGTAAATTTAATGATTTATAGCTGAAATCAATCAAATCCAAGTCTAAATTAAATTTTGATTAGAATCTCAATCTTAGCCCTTAAAGAGATTTTTCTAAGTAAATTTTGAGTGATTATCCTCCTTTAATCATTCTTAGATCTTTTCTTAGGTCTTTGTAACATTAGTTAGGGTGTGTGCCTTGAGAGACACTCTTAGTAATTAAGAGCCTTAATTCTTAAGATTATGAATAGATCTTAAGTTATAATTCATCTGTTGAGTAAAATGGGTTACTCAATAGGTGAAACCTTGAGTTTTCTAGTTTATAGATTTTTCTTAGTTTATTAAATGATTATTTTATCTTGAAACTCTAGAATTAAGAATAGAGATCTATCATAATGAATTGATTTATCATTAGGATTTGCCTTAACTTAATCTGTGAGATTTGGGTTCTAAACCTTAGATCTTTAGTTATATCTTTAAATTAAGAGATTAGACCCATCATCTAGAGTCTAATTATTAAAAATTTTCATCTTGATTTGGCTAATCAAGATGAGGTTGGGGTAATTTAAATTATAAAATTAGGTTGATGATTTATTCAGTTTAACCAAGTAGTCGTCTTTTGATTAAGATATAGTTAGGACTTGGCCAGTCCTAATTATCTTCAACTAGTAGGCTTCATGATTCTAAGTTACAAAATATGTAAGAAATGATGATTCTGAAACTTATGTAACTTAGAGTAGATAGAACGAATAAGTAGACAACAACAGATATCACTTGTGTTTTAGATAGAGTCTCTTGCTCAATTTGTTTTTGATGCTTCGCTTATCTTGATTTTGAGTTTTAAAACCATGAGCATATATGAGGTACATAAGATAATTGATAATTATCTTATGTCAACTTTGATCATTCATAAATAGTATTTTGTTTTCTTCTCATATTTTTGTAAGGTGTAGCTTGATTAGTATGCCTCTTCAATCACTCGTTCAGGGTCAGCTTCATTATTCGGGTCAGTCCGATAGTCTATGCCATGCCTAGTCAGTGGGATAGGATGGATAGACTCTTGCCCGTACTGACTGAATAGTTAGGATCTGATATGGTTATACTAATTCAAGTACACTTATATTGACTCATGAATGATAATTTCTCAAGCATTGCCCTTTTTATTTTCTTACTTAGTTTTATGTAATTTAATTAAGTGTACATTATTCTCCTTAGAGTTTAACTCCAAGATTTATAAGTTCAAATCTTGTGCTTGAAATGAACACACAGTCGGTTCTATTTCAGTACGAAGATCCTCATAAGATTTTAGATCATTAGTTTTCCTCTCATTTCTAGATTATATAAATGAGAGTTGTTTCTTTATTTAAGATCTTACAGGCATTGATTCCACTAAGGGTATCACGCACGTCATGCGTAGTTCGGATAAGGAGATGACTAGTTTAACTCAATGTGCTATTTCACGTCACACATGAGCTCTCACACAAGTTATCTTCCTCCCATCACGTATGCTGAGCTACGGAGCTCATTTAGTGGGTCTTAGCTCACACACATCAATACCTTAGTTGGGCATATATTAAGGTGCACTAGGCTCAAGAACTTCCTCAGATAGTTCTAAGCTCCTATGCACTCATGATTCCAACTTCTAACTAAGAGTGAGGTATGGAGCACAAGACTTTTAAGTCTTGATGTCATTTAGTTCTTCATCATATGGTCCATATTTAAGTCCACAAATAGTCCTTTTTTATTTCTTTAATAAGTCATTTATTTCACAAATTAGAAGCTTGAGAAAATTTTCATGCATAATAGTCCCTTACATGATATATAGGATTGGCCCAACCCTCCTCAGGGGGGGTTAGCTCTCCATTTCACTTGAGATAAAGAAGAACACATATATGGATAAAGACTCTTTCATGATCAACTAAGAAAAATAAAAAGATAAGAGTTAAATATTACTAGGAATGTTCCTTTGATGGAGTTCTCTGGATTTCTCCTCTTATTGTTCTTGGTTGTTTCTCTTAGGTCCGTAGCGCTGCCTTTTTCCATTCTTCTCCTTAGTAATTGAAGTTCTTCCATCTTTAGAGAGTTCTCCTTCTCTTTTATGCAGCCCTCTCCTCACTTAGAAGTTTTGTAAGCCAAATTGGGAACATCTCTAATGAATTGAAGAGCTAAATTTATAAGAGGGGCGCACATCCATTCTCAACCCTTTTGAAATCTGAAAAACTGATTTAAAATTTCTATCATCATTGCCAAACCAAGTGGAGCTTGAGGTGACAACTTATTTTCCCTTTTTTTAATTCTTTTATTTTGTTTCAAATCGCCTCCTCCCAATTAAATATCAAGCAGCAGGTCTGGAAAAATAGCTGGAAAACAAGATCTATATTATGGGTCAAATCTCAAGTGCATTTAATGCTCTGAGAAAGTAAGAATTTGGAGCACACTGTAGTGCGCTGCAGCGGTCAAGTTTTGTAAGGCGGTCCTCGGCGACACACTGTGGCGTTCTAGCTCTTCTCTATTAGTCTGCTATAGCACGTCGCGACGCATTGTGGCGGCTAAAGTTTCGAGGATGCATACGCTATAGTGCGCTGCCACGATCAGATTTTGAAAGCACATCTGCTATAGTGTGTTGCAGCGGTCAGGTTTCGAAAACCTGTCCGCTATAGCGCTGTGGCAGTTGAAGTTTCGAAGATGCATTCCGCTATGGCACGCGATAGTGCGCTACGGCGCGCGATAACGCGCTGTAGCGTGCGCTGTAGCATCATAATGCTCCAGGTCAGTGGTTTCTGCCATAACTCTTCCTGATAATGCCTGGACCACTGTGGCACGCTATAGTGCGCTGGAGCGCGTGGCAGCGGACAATTTCCAGAATTTTGTACATACGCTCAAATTTTTCCAAAAAATTGTCGACCATTGTATTTTTTCTGATATTACACAAAATTTTATCAAAGTAGGTTGATTCAAACATAGATTTTTTATGAAAATTCCTTCTTATATGAAGTAAATAATAGATTCATCATAGTACTATGTATACCTTATCTTATATGCTTTGCTTCCTTATTTTGAGTATTTATATTATGATAACGTGCATGAAATGTAGTCTTCTCAATATTTTCATCCTTTACATGCAACTGGTGATAGCCAGAATGCAAACCAATCTTGGAGAACACATTGACTCCATCCCACACATCAGCTGAAGGTTTGAGATCTAACACTGCCTTGGAACCTAATGCCAGGATCATACTTACCTTCCCAAGCTCGATAAAATGATGTCCTAAACGCATGGGTTGACAGTATGAACAAAAATTAAGCTCAATAGAGCTCAATTACAAAATAACCATGCTTCAAATTTAAACGCTTGAATAATGATAAACAATGTACTATTGAAGATCAATCTGAAATATAATTTTGGAATTTGAATTCGAGGAACGGGGGAGGGTAGGTACCTCTTGGGTTCGAAACACCGAGCTTCCAAGCGACAGGAGAAATATCTGGATGGCGAGTTTAGGTTCTAAGTTGGATCACGAATGAGTAAATGTAACAACCCGACGTTGTTACTAGGCCGATTAGACCTAATCTTGATCAGATAAAGCATAAATCAAGATCCTGATTTAAGTCAAATAAAAATTAAATAAAAATATTTTCAAATAAAGTGTATTGAGGGGATCCTCCTGCAAGACTTTGAGCGCAATTGGGATTTTGGATCGTCCTAAATAAATTTGTGAAGTTTAAACTTTAGAAGGTGATAATAGATAAAATATAAATCAAAATTTAGAAATTTTTGTTTTTGAGCTCCATATTAATCTTAGTCAATTTTTAAAGTTTTTCACTTAAAAATTAATATAAAATAAAAGACTCATTTAAATTTGATGAGTTTTAGACTCGTGTGTTCGTCTTGTCGATACTTTCATTTTGGGACCTAGTTTGTAATTTTTGAAGTTTGAATGACTATAGAACAGGGCTCGAGAAATTTCAGACATCCAATTTTTATTCCAATGGCTGTATTGAATTAGGTTATGGCCTTAAATAGATTTCTCAATAGTTCTAAACCTAATAAGGTGCCAAAACCTAATTATTTTTCCTCAGCCAAAATTTTCCTTCCCCTCTCATGCAAGCCCTGATCTCCTCCTTCCTCTCGGCTTAGAGCCGAGAGCTCCCTCTATCCCTCTCAGCTGCGCCCCTCTTTCATTGGTCAAGAACCTTCTGTTAGTCTCGCCTCTCCATTGAAGGTCGTGAGGCACCACTCTTTCCCTCTCGGCAGCATTGGCCAGCCATCCAGCTAGCCGAAGGCCTTCTTTTGTGCAATCGCAAGCAAGCAGGAGACGCTATCTCCTCTTCCTCCTTACAGTCGAGCGCTCAAACTTCTGGTTGGAGGTGCTTATGTTTAATTAGCTTATCATGCCATTTTTTATTTTTTCTTTATACAACTTGGCATTCTCATAGGCGTTTAACATAAATTCATCAAGTTCATTTAGCTGCAGCAGTCTCTGCGCCCCTGCCTTTTGGTGGTCAAAATTTAATTTCTTTATTGCCCAAAAGGCACGGTGTTTAAGTTCCACCGAAAGGTGACATGCTTTTCCATAAACAAGCTTATACGGGGACATTCCTAGAGGGGTCTTGAAAGTAGTTATATAAGCCTAAAGGGCATCTTGGAGTTTTGAAGTCCAGTCTTTTCTATTTTGGTTTACAGTTTTTTCTAAAATTTGTTTTAGTTCTCTATTGGAGACTTCAACTTGCCCGCTAGTTTGAGGGTGGTAGGGTGTACCCGCCTTGTGTCTTACCGCATAGCTTTTTAATATATTCTCTAACTGCCTATTGCAGAAGTGTTTTCCCCCATCACTGATCAAGAATCTGAGTGTTCCAAATCTAGCTAGCACGTGTTTCTTGAGAAATTTGATCACAGTTTTAGCATCATTGATGATACATGCTACAGCTTCAACCTATTTTGAAACATATTCAACTGCCACATGGATATACATATTGGCCTAGGAAGAGGGGAAGGGTCTCATGAAGTCAATTCCCCAAACATCGAATAGTTTGACTTCAAAAATCCCATTTAAAGGAAGCTCGTCCCTTTTTGTTAAATTCCTGGTTCTTTGGCACTTGTCACAACTTTTGACAAAATTAGCGGCATCCTTGAATATCTGGGGCCAAACAAATCCAGATTGAAGCACCTTCGCAGCTGTTTGCTCAATTCCATGGTGTCCTCCATAAGGAGATGTGTGGCAGTGGAAGAGAATATTCTTGGTGTCAGAGTTAGGAACACATCTCCTTAGGAGTTGATCATTGCAACATTTATACAGAAAGAGATCATACCAAAAATAATTTTTTATATCCGCAAAAAATTTCTTTTTTTGTTGGTAACTCATATCTTTTGGTATGATTCCTCCTGCAAGGTAGTTTGCAATATCAGCGAACCAGGGAGGATCATTTGTAGCTACCCCATAGAGTTTCTCATCGGGAAAGGATTCACTAATATCTATCGACTTTTCATGATCAATGTGGGTCAATCTGGATAAATGGTCAGCAAGCATATTTTCACTCCCCTTCTTATCCCGAATTTCGAGATCAAATTCTTGTAAGAGCAACACCCATCATATCAAACGTGGTTTTGCCTCTTTCTTTTGGAGGAGATACTTAATGGCGGCATGATCCGTGTAAATGATGGTCTTAGACCCGATGAGATATGACCTAAATTTAGTAAAAGCAAAAATGACAGCTAAAAGCTCCTTTTCCGTTGTGACATAATTTCTTTGAGCATCATCAAGGAGTTTACTAGCATAGTAAATCGAATAGAAGGTTCGCTCTCTTTGTTGCCCTAGAACAGCACCTACAGCAAGGTCACTCGCATCACACATAATTTCAAAAGGTGAATCCCAAATTGGTGCAGAAATTATTGGAGCGGAGATCAAGGCAGTTTTTATTATATTGAATCCTTTCCGACAATTGTTATCAAAATTGAACTCAACATCCTTTCCAAGCAATCTACAAAGTGGCATACTTATGTTTGAAAAATCCTTAATAAATATGCGATAAAAACCAGCATGCCCTAGAAAGCTTCTAACTCCTTTAACATTGATGGGAGGAGGAAGTTTTTCAATTACTTCAATCTTAGCTTTATCCACCTCTATCCCCCTCCTCGAAATTAAATGACCAAGAACGATACCCTCTTCAACCATAAAATGACACTTTTCCCAATTCAAAATCAAGTTAGAATCTTCACATCTTTTTAACACCTTTCCCAGATTAATTAGGTAATGATCAAAAGAGGTCCCAACCACATAAAAATCATCCATAAAACTTTCTAAGAACTCTCCTATCATGTCAGAGAAAATAGCCATCATGCAGTGTTGAAAAGTAGCTGGAGCATTACACAAACCGAAAGGCATTCTCCTAAAGTGAAGGTTCCAAAGGGGCTAGGTAAATGTTGTTTTCTCTTGGTTTTCGGGTGTAATCAGGATTTGATTGTATCCAAAATAACCATCAAGAAAATAGAAATAAGGATTTCCTGCTAATCTATCAAGCATTTGGTCAATGAAAAGAAGGGGATAATGGTCTTTTCGAGTTGCTTTATTTAATCTCCTATAATAAATGCAAACTCACCAACTAGTCACAGTCCTAGTTGGGATTAGCTCATTGTTGCTGTTGAGAATAACGGTCATCCCACTCTTTTTGGGAACCACATGTATAGGGCTCACCTAAGGGCTTTCAGAAATGGGAAAAATGATCCCAGCATCTAAGAGCTTGATGATTTCCTTGTGAACTACTTTTTTGATGTTAGGGTTTAATCGCCACAGAGGTTCAATTGAAGGCAGTTGTCCTCCAATAGGATACGATGCATACACAGAGTTGGGCTAACCCCTTTCAAGTCCGTAATACTCCATCCCATTGCACCCTTATGATCTTTTAAAACGTTACATAAAAGATTCTCTTGATGTTTAGTTAATAATGCAGAGATTATTACAGGAAGTGATTTATCTTCTCCTAGGTATATATATTTTAAGTGTGAGGGAAGAGGTTTTAATTTAATTTTAGGAGGGAAATTTATTGAAGGTTGAATCATTTTCCTTTCCTCAAATAATTCTTCAATAACTTTCATTTCAGTGGAAACTTCGTACTCCTCACTTCCCACCATTCCCTCTTCTCCCACATCTTCCATTGACCCAACTTCTTCTAATAAATTGACCTCCCAACAATTCTCGTTTAACTTAGAAAGGTGTTTCATAGAATCATTTACATGGAATTTAATATATTTCTCTCCATAACGCAACATCAATTCCCCTTTGTCTATATTAATTAAGGTTCGTCCTGTGGCCAAGAAAGGTCTGCCTAAAATAATATTAATCTCTTGATTTTCATCTTCCATGTCCAAGATTATGAAATCTGCCGGGAAGATGAACTTGTCAACCCTTACAAGTATATTTTCCACAATTCCTAAAGGAGATTTTATAGATCTATCGACAAATTAGAGTAGAACAGAGGTAGGTTTTAACTGATCAATTTCTAATTTTTTGAATATGTAGAAAGGCATCAAATAACAGAGGCACCAAGATCACAAAGGACTTTTTGAAAAAATTGGCATCCAATCGTGCATGGGATAGTGAAACTCCCAGGATCCTTCTTTTTAGTGGGAATTTTTCTTTGAAGGACTGTACTGCATTCCTCAGTTAATGCCACAGTCTTCTTTTCATCAATCTTCATTCTCTTGGATAAGATGTCTTTCATAAACTTGGCATAACTAGGCATTTGTTCGAGGGCTTCAGCGAATGGGATATTGATGTGAAGAGTTTTAAAACTCTCAAGAAATTTTTGATATTGGACATCGAGTTTCTCCTTAACCATACGCTGAGGATAAGGTATATGAGGGTTTTCCTTAGGTGCGTCTCTATGTTCATCCCTTGCAACAATCTCTTATGTCATTATAGTTTCTTCTTCCTCATTTTTCTCTCTAGATTTAGTGATATATTCGCTATTCTCTTTTCTCACGATCTCATGAGAAACCCTTCCACTTCTTAAGGTGATTGCGTTACCTGATTCATTATCATATTCCCTGATCACCCCGATTAGTGAAGGTTGTTCTATCTGCCTTATTATATCTTTCAATTTTTGTTCAATTCTTTTAACCGTCTCCTCTTGTCTGAGAAGGGTGTGCTCATGCTTGTTTAATGTGGCGTCAGTTTTATTCATAAATTCAATAGTGGAGTATCTAAATTCTCTTAGAGAGTTTTTGAATCTTTCTTCATTCCTTCCATGATTCATGATTATATTAACATCTCTCAATTCCTGATCATTCTCCTGTAAATGGCTTATATAACCATATTCTAGCTTCTTATTAAGTTTGGAAATTTGATCTTGTAGTTCTAGGATTTTCTGTGAGTTTCCTAGTGAATTACACTCTTTTTTATATTCCATAGAAGTGGTCATTGGTAAGCATTATTTTCCATTTCTTCTAAGAGGTCATAGGCTTCATCTTGGGTTTTTCCACTAATGGATCCCCCGGCTACTGCATCAATGAGTGTCCTCGTCGGAGCGTTCAAACCATTATAAAAGATTTGCACTTGCATCCAGAGAGGGAACCCATGATGCGGGCAATATCTGAGGTACTCCTTAAAGCGTTCCCACCCATCATAGAGAGTCTCACCTTCTATCTGAGTAAAGTTGGTGATCTCAATTCTCAACCGTGCAGTTTTAGCCTGAGGGAAGTATTTGGCTAAGAATTTCTTAGCCAAATCATCCCAAGTACGGATAGAATCGCTCGGTAAAGAGCTGAGCCAACTTTTGGCTCTATCTCTTAGTGAAAAAGGAAATAGCCTCAATTTAACTGCGTCGTCGGAGACGCCGTTAAACTTGAAGGTATCACATATTTAAAGGAAGGTTGAAATATGTGAATTTGGATCTTCAGTGGCTAATCCTCCAAACTGATTGTTTTGTACCATACTCAACGTAGAGGGTTTGATTTCAAAATTATGGGCTTCTATATTCGGCCTTACAATCGCATGGGGAATGCCCTAATAGTGGGTAGTGCATAATCTCTAAGTGCTTTACCCCTAGGCTCTTCTAAGTTTTTCATGAAAGTGTCATCACAATTTGTTGGTTTGATAAGTTTCGTTCTCGCCTAGCTTGTAAGTATGTTCGTTCTATTTCAAGATCAAACAGATATTCAGTACAGACTCTTTTACTAATACAAGTTTCAATAAAGCTTATCAAGAACGATTTAGCAATACAGATCAAACAGATATATTTTGGAAATGAAAATAAACAAAAAGAAATATAAAATATTAGCTTGATAATTACTACTAGACAATGTAAAGCAAGAAGAAATAAAATCAAATGCTTAAATCGCTAGCTACTTATAGATTATCTTTAGTTCAAATCAAAAACTAATTCCCCGGCAACGGCGCCAAAAACTTTACAGACTGTAAATACACGTCTGCGCTTGCATGCAAGTGTACGTGGTCTGAAGTAATATGTGGAAAGTGTGACTTTCCGAGAATTTATCGAACCACACAGAATTGGTTGATTTGGCACTAAAGTGTATTCATTCTCACTAATGTTTAAGCTATAGTATGTATTAGTTGGTTGGTCTAAATTAGCATGAATATTCACTAAGTAAATAACAAGATTTAAAGGAAGAGGAGAGTTGGGCCCATCCCACATGCAATGATATGATACTTGTGTAGATTTGTTTCTCAAGCTTTATCATTTAGTTTAATTGAAATCAAGTGTACATTGTTGTCTTTTAGTCTAGCTCAAAGGCTTACAAGTTTAAATCTCGTGCACAAAATGAACTCACATTCGGTTCTACTTTAGCACAAAGATTATTATAAGATTCTTGAGAATTAAAGTTAATTCATTTTCTTCTTATTTAAGGAGAGTTTAAATTTTCTTAAATCTCAAGATCTCACAAGCATTGATTTTCCACTACGAGCATCACTTCGCATCTCACATAGTTGAGATGAGAGAATCGCATATTGGGCTCAATGACTATGTCGCTTAGTTCATGAGCACTCAACACTTCATTTCTCAATCTCAATTATGTGGAGCTAAGGAGCTCAATTAGAGGGTCTTAGTATCACTTGCATCAACTCTTTGGTTGAGCTTAGATTGAGGTGCATTGAGCTCAAGATCCTTCTCACATGGTTCTAAGCTTGCATGCACTCAAAATCTAGTATCCAACCTAAGGTGAACTAAGAAGCACAAGACAATTAGATCTTGGATTCTTTAGTTCTTCTCTTATAAACACATCAAGACTAATTAGATAGAAATTTCTTAGTAAGGTATTTAAGTCATAAATACATTATGCTTGAGGAAAACATTCATACATTAATATTACATCATGCAAAATGGGACTTCATCCCAACCCTCCCTAATAGGAGTTTAGCTACTCATTACACAAGAAAATAAGGAAGATACATACATAGCAAAAGACCCTTTCATGGTCACCAAAAAGAAAATACAAGAATGAGTTTAGAAGATACTAAGAACGTTCTGTAGAAGTTCTCCAGAATTCTTCTTCTCCTTCTAATTACCTTATCCTTAGATTGCTAGTGCTGCCTTCTTCCTCTTCTCCTTTTGCAAAAGCTTGCCTTGCCACCCTTGGGAAGTTCTCTCCTCCTATGGCTCTCCTTCTTACTTAGGGAAATTTTGCTAAAATTGTGAACTCTCCTCTAGTCAAGAGGAGGGGTATTTATATGAAGGGGGGGGGGGGGGGGGGCTGCATGCTCCTCCTCATAAGCAACCAGATTTTCTATTAAAAATGTTAAATTCATCATTGCACTAATTTTTAATTTAGGGTGAGGTGACAATAATCTCATTTTTTAGCCACATATCACCTTAAAGCTTTACAAAAATGGCTGCTGCAGGATATTGTGGCTAGAGATAACATTCAAGATAGAGGTCATGTCTCCAGCCGCATTAAATGCATTGACTGGAAAACAATTCGGCGGATTGCTGCAGCCCCCTGTAGCGTGCTGCTGCATGCCTTAGCATACCTTGGTTCCAAGCAATTTTAGCCAAGTCATCCGCTGTAGCCCTCTACAGCGCGCGACCGCGCGCTGTAGCTGGGAATTTCGCAAAAAATACTGTTCAATTAGTTCTTTTTCCTGATTGTATAGAGAAATATTTTCGCGACCGCCCGCCTGCAGCGGTAAATTCTGCGAAAAACACTGTTCAATTAGTTGGGCGGCCCGAATTATTTAGCCAAGTCTTCCGCGATAAACCGCTGTCGCGCGCGACCGCGCGTTGTAGCGGTAAATTCCGTAAAAAACACTATTCAATTAGTTGGGCGGCCCGAATTATTTAGCCAAGTCTTCCGCGATAAACCGCTGCAGCGCGCGACCGCGTGCTGTAGCGGTGAATTCCGCAGAAAACACTATTCAATTAGTTGAGCCCCATTTAATAATCATAAATATTTCCGCAATACACCGTTGCAGCGCGCGGCCGTGCGCTTGTAGCGGTGAATTCTGTAGAAAATACTATTCAGTTAGTTGAGCCCCATTTAATAATCATAAATATTTCCGCGATACACCGCTGCAATGCCGACCGTGCGCTGTAGCGGTGAATTCCGCAGAAAACACTATTCAATTAGTTGAGCCACCATTTAATAATCATAAATATTTTCGCGATAAACCGCAGCAGCGCGCGACCGCGCGTTGTAGCAGTGAATTCTGCAAAAAATGCTATTCAATTAATTGGGAGCCTTTTTAATATGGTTTAAATGTTTTCGCTGCAGCCCGCTGCGGCACGCGACCGCGCGCTGCAGCGTGCTGTAGCGGAATGCTTTTGTTTATTTTAATAAAATTGCAGAAATGCCCTAGAGCTCCTTTGGATTCCATTTCATGAAAAAGATAGAAAATTTTGCTTTAGGAACAGCAAAAATATCTTAAATGAATGAATTTTCCTATTTATTTTAGATATAATTTATGGATTCATCAGTTTGATTCCAAGTGGCTGGTCCCACCGCCATAATAAATAATTATTAATTAAATTAAGTTATATTAAATTTCATATTTAAAATTGGGCTATTAAATTGTCTCCGAAAAAATCCCAAAAATTCATCCCTAGCTAAATGAGGGGTATGGAACGGAACGACATGGACAAATTTTGATTTCGTCGAGTATTTAATTTTTCTATTTGTCGAGTATTTAATTTTTCTATTTGTCGAGTATTTTAAATATATTTAAATATTCTACGAAAATCCAAGGACTTCCAAATGCTTCCAAAACATCACCCCTAACTAATTTGGGAGTGATGAGCGCAATGACGATGTCAGATTTTAGATCTGAAGTCAAATTAATTAGGTCACATTCCAAATTATTGAGATTTCCAGAATAGGGTTTTGATCCAAACGACTTTTGATTTAAACCAAAACATCAGGGTGTGTTCCTAATGGCATATTAATAGTATTTAGAATCAAGATCAGGACCTGGTTAAGTACTGGATGACTAGGGTAACAACATTGGGTTGTTACATTATCCGAGAGTCAGGTGCTGCGTGGGTCAACCTGGTTGGACGTAAAATGCAGGTCTTTCTTAGGCATCGAAATTCTCTCAATTTATGGCACCTTGTGGGTTGTACCATATACCAATCAAAAGGTCTTTTGGAGATCTTTCGATTGGTACCTAAATCGACATATTTGGACCACTCTAACGCTGCTAAAATTGATGTCTTAGCTTCAAGTAACGGAATGGAAAAATATAACCTGCGATTTTTAAAGAGCAATATTGTTCATCTTCATTAAAAATGGGACTCAAATCGAGCTTGTTTGAGTTTGATTGAGCACTTTAGAGATTCGAGGTGAAGAGCAATAAACTTGCAAACTTGTAATGATTGCGTGATTAAATTTATAGGAAAGGAAATATCTTAGTTCAACTAATGGAGATTTTTCTTTGCTTAAGATGAAGCTTCAACAAACCTTTCTTTCTCCTTCTCCGAAAATTCTTAGTGCCTGCTAAGTGATCAGGATGGGTTTTTATAAGGAAGAGGGTATCTCGGCTAGATTAGAGGATTAACAGCAGGTGGAAAGAGATGCAAGTGAAGAAGATGGGCTGGACTTGAGAGGATAAGCTGTGGTTGGAAAGAGGAGAGGTGCAAGTGGAAAAGTAGGATGGGTAGGGAATCATTAGAGGGGTTTAACATCTGCTGCTAGAGGGGAGGATAAGCAGGTGGTGGACCCCACTTGCTATTTTATTATTTTAGTAATTAAAATTAGTTTATTAATCAAGTTCCAAAAAGTCTCAAATTCTTCACCCCTAACAAATTAATTATCTTTAATTTTTTAATTGAGCAACTACATTAAATGGAAAAATTCTCTAAAAATTATCAAAAATCCTCTAAAAGTAAGCTTAACAATCTTAAAATCTTATTGTGTCAAATTATCATGATGATTTGATTAAATAAAAATTAGGACAAACAAAAATGAAAACATGGCATTTTACATATGTACATAAATAAATAATTTAAGATAATATGGGGCGAAGTAAAAATGAGTGAAGCTTCTCTTACAACTTTGAACATGAATTTGAGTTTTTTATTATATACATGTACATATAAAAATATCATTTATTGTATCTTTAGAAAGCATCTTTTTACTTAGACTTTGGAAGAAGCTTATACATACAATGAAAACAAACGATTCTTATAATCGAGCTCACATAACGTGTAATTATAGTTGAATAGCAAAATTTTCACACAATAGTTTGTTTTTATTTGCATGTTTAATATTTAAATTCTAAATTTATTAAACCATCACATAATCTCTATTATTACATTTAGAAAACATCCAACTTTTGCCATTTTTAAAAGATTCAAATGGGATATTATTTGATGTCATTCTTGAAAATATTTAAAAAAAGAAAATTTAGTTTGTATTTGAAAGCCTTTTTTAAAATATTTAAAACTTAAAGTTAAACATTATTACATTTTAATATATGCATTTTAAATTAACAATTAAGGCATATTAATATAATTATAAATTTATTAAATTGCTATAGTCCAACTCCAACTCCAATTGCTAGTCCAAGTAAAATCCAATTTAAATTAACAATTATAAATTTCTTAAACCTACGTCTTCTTTCTCATCATACTAATTGAATGATCAATTTTTAACAACTTGCTCACAACTACATATTTAAAAGCATGTCATCAATAATTATTAAAATAGTACTCTTAAATAACATTAATAATACAATTACACTATTATTTTATTCTTAATTAAAAAAAATTAGTATTTGTATGCCAATAATGTGTTTTGAAAAAAAAAACAATTTAATAAAGTTCTCATATAAAAATGCAAAGGTAATTAAATAAAAATTAATTCTCATTAAATAAAAAATTCATATATATATATATATATATATATATTGATACAAGCAATTAAATGAAAGAATTTATTTATAAAAAAAATTAATGATAAAAATAATTAACTTATAAATTTAGTGCAATCTATATAATAATTTTTTTAATATAAAGAATTAAATACATAAAAAAATTATTTATAAGAAAATTTTGAGCACCGTATTTACATTTCTAAAATGTGTTCTTGATATTTTTAACATTTTCTTAAAAAAGGAATGAAAAAGTTAAATTAAACTAATATTGACTCTTAAAATTAAATTGAGACCAAATTAAGAGTTAAGGAATTAAAGGACTTTACAATCAATAACAAAATTCAAAGATTAGTTTGACAAATAACTAAAATAAATCTTGAAGCTATCTATGGCATTGCACTGAGATTTGCCACACAATATAGAATAATATATCTATGGCTGGCAATTTGACTTGAAACTTGAAATTCGAATTCGATTCGACTCGAACTCGAGATATTTTGACTCAACTCAAACTCGAACTCGAACAAGTTCGAGTCGGGTTCGAGTAAAAGCCGCCTCGACTCGAAGCCAACCCTATTCATACCCAATAAACACATCAATCATTTTGATGATACGGCCTAACGGAAACGCTGATAGAGCATTCGAATATCGCGGCAGTGAATGCATGTCCATGGAATCAATGGCGGATCTAAACAACAAGAATGCACCCTCTGAGACCTGCAGATGTGACAGCTTAACAGAAGATCCTCCGGCTCGTGTCTTTGGCACTCCAAACAAACCGGCTCTGCCGATGACTTAATATATACATAAACATATAGATATAAATATATAGATATATGTTTATGTATGAACAAAAGAAACTATTAGTTTTATTTAGTTCATTCAAGAATATGATCCAAGAGAAAAAAGTGCATATCCTTCTATGTATGATATAAAAGATGAGGAGGTTTCTTACTGAGGCCGTAAACGCGTGATATCTGTTGTTGCAGGGAATGGTTTGTGAAAATATCTTTTGGTCAGAGGAAGCAGACTCCTCAATTTTTGTAATGAATGCGATGTTGCCTTTACATAGAGGGCATGTTGGAGCCTTTCCTCTTGCGGCCTACAAAAGCAAATTAACCTGTTATTATGACAAAGACAGTGATGGATGCCTCTTTCTCAGATAGAAATAGGAACACTGTAGCAGTTTGATGGGTTTATTAGAATCAGCAGCTCTGTGAGAGTGAAAAAATGTGCATATCAAATTATAAATTCGCACTGCAAAAAAATGTTTGTACAAACATGTGTATAGAAAAAGAACTTACCATGCAATCAACCCACTCTTGAATACAGGAATAACAGAAACGGTGTCCACATGATAATACTCCTCTTAAAGAGCAAAAGTCTGTCCAGCATATCGCACATGACAGTTCTGTCTGCTGATCAAGAGAGCAAGTTGAACTTAGGGCAATGCAGTCTCTTCTATCATCTTTCAATTCTTCAGGTTCGGTACTTCCTCTTGTCTCAGCAGAAATTATTATCTTTAAATCACCTTCAACATCAAGTACATGGCATCTCTCAGGACTAACGATTTACCAGATTAGAAAAACCAATAGAATGTTCCTCACAATATGAAATGGCACAGCTTGAAAGCTTACGAGGTTCTGTTTTTTCGAAGCAATTACTTTCATCAGCAGGTTCAGCATAAACTTCACTATTAGCTTCATCATGAAAGCTTTTCCTGTGCCTTAATCTTCTTGATGAATGGGAACTGGACTCGGGCTATCCAAAAGAAAATTATGAACAATAAGACATTAATAGGTATGACGCGTAGATCATTAAAATTGCAAAAAAATCTTCTGTTGAATGTGAAGACCAAGAGGGTTAGAATACTATATAACAAAATCTAAATACAATTCAAACCAAGGGATTGTACTAAGCATTGCCGTACTTAGCATAATCTCATTTATCTGTTCAGAAGTGAAAAAACAATTAGTGACACCTATATGCTCTCATTATTGCAACGTTATAGATATGCTCACCGGGACATAATTTTTTAAATTACAACAAAAAAGTCACCATTTAAAGGAAAATCATGACTTCAAGATAAAAACTGGCATACCTAAATAATTAGAGACAATTGTACAAAAACATACAAATTATCTAAAAAAAGTCTCAAGAAAATTTCAAAATTCACATCGTCACTGCCACTGGCCTCTTGATGCATTACTTAGGGCAGTTTCATGAATTTTTATTCCCTGTTCTTATTTTGTGATGCAAGCGGTGTCAATGCTAAAGTGGAAATGAATTTTCATAACTTCGATCAAAGACACGTTGGCTTACTCCTCTTCCTTCATTTCAACACAAAATTTATCAAACCTTCCAATGGGTTCATTTTGTTTTACCAATGAGTACATAAGGAAACAACAAAAGTTACTGCTTCACAATAATTGATAATCTTCAACCTTGCCATTTATTCTTTGCTACATCATAATGACGAGCAAGAGAACTGAACAGAAGATCATAGTGCATGTCTATTGATTATTGACAAGAACCTACACGGTAAAATAAAGAAGAAATTTTAAAAGTTATCATATTAAATGCCTGGGTGAGAGAAATAATATTGAGCCTACTGCCTAGAAAAAAAAAAAAAAATCCATTCATGAAATGTTGTGCTAGGAAATTCATATCTTTATTACACCACCAAAAACACCTTCATTAACTAATAGCCTATTTACTATTTACAGAAAAAATTAATTTATCAACCAATATAAATAATAATAATAATTTCATTAAGATATTTTATCACTAACCAAAAAACAAAATGGCAATGAAAATTGGCATAAACATGGCACTAATACTACTAACTAAAAAGACAATAAAAATGACTAGAGGCTGCTAACTGGAAATAAACATCTCACATTACAACAATTATCTAAGAAGAATTAGAAGTTCGCATCACCATCGAACAATTCATCTTGACAAGCAAGAACAAAAAGAAAATCCATCCCATGGGTATATTAATGATGTAGGATAAACTAATAACCAAAATAAATAATGCACAAGAGCAACACCATTATTAATAATAACAGAAAAACAATCTCATTGTAGTTTCTCAAGAAAATAAATGCTGTCATCATTTAAAATATCAAGATGTCCAGATCCCTTCAAACACAATGATAAAATTATCTAAATCGATCAATTGATTTTGAAATGCAGAGTGAAAAAAATATTATCATTAATTCATGCTCAGGGTTCGTTATGCTGGATTAGTTGAGTTTATATAAAAGCGGGATTTTAAAGATACACTATTGGCAGAGGTTATACAAAATCAGGCTGTGAAAAATGAAAACATATATATATATATATATATTTATTTATTTATTTTATTTTATTTTACTTGTGTGTGATGCTTCAGCAAAGCCAGAAGGAGCGTATTAAGGCCTTCGAACTCTACGACACCAGAACAGCAAACCATCGCAGCCTCCTGTGTCCTGCGAAACCCCTAGCCCACGAAACTAGTCGCAACCCTCATAAGTCTACGACAAAGGTGAGGACGAGTCTGGACCATTCAGACAGTCTTTGATCCTCTGTCAGCTCTTCTGCCATTCCGCAGCCTGGTCCATCACCCTGACGCACTCTAGCCTTCATTCTGGTGTCTTTCGATGACTCCTGGAGCGGCTGACGCACTCAAGGCTGATATTTGTTCTGCGTACTAAGCCGTATGTCCGATTTATCAGAGCTTTGCCTATTTTCCTGATTGCATAATGTGTGTTCTAATTTCTTAAAATCAACTAGGATGTTATCTAAATCAATATGTATGCCTAATGATGTTATGTTAGCTCTTTACATAGTTAGTAGTTCAGTTAGTTTAAAAGTTAAAGTTAAGTCCTTATCGTATCCTCTGTATCCAAATGAATGCGTTAGTTGGATGAAGCCTTCTAGGGCAAATCTGTCTGCAAAACTCCTTTACTTTAAGCTTTGTCAATAAACCTCCCAAAAAATTTTAGTGCAAATATAGAAAATCTGAGATGAATTTTCTCTAAAGGCTCATAGCCTCATTAATTTTAATTACCCTATTAATGTTGAGATTTAGTTACCCATAAGAGTTGATCCTGCTACTGTTATGGCTTGAAAATCTAGGCAGCAAACACCGATAATTTAGAGTTGATAATGGGACCGTGGATCCAATCATTACCTCATTGCCAAGTTATTTATAAGGTTCTACAATTGAGTTCTTAAATTTATGTAATCTCTACTCCAACTAAAACAAGATGTAGCATGCTGAGACTTAATCTTACCTCGATTTATTTTGAGATGTTCAAATTCAATAAGATCCGACATTGAGAAATTTCGGTAGACTTCTTGTATTAAATTTAGCTTACCTAAAAGAATACTACGAATGAAACCTATTGCTAGGCATTTATGTAATACACCTACAGCTATGTTCAATTTATCCGTCAACCTACAGCCCTACTAATTCGTGCAAGATTCATCTAATCGAATTGTAGTTTATTTAAATTTGTTGTTGTTAGTACTAAAAGTATGCTTGAATGGAATATGTTATAATTAATTATGCAAGGCTGAAACTGGATAGGCCCAAATTGTTTTGCAGTTCTGCATTTAGGAGCTGTTAGGGAGTTGTTTGAGGGTCCAAATGGCTGCAGTTTAGTGTCATTTGAGCCGCCAATTGGGGAGTGGTATACAAGGCTGTGCTGAACATTCATAAGTTATATTAATTCCAATTGGTGGCTGTTTGGAGGCTGAATTTGAGCTGTGAATGCCCTCTAATTTGGGCAGATTTATTGGCCATTTCTAAGTCCTATTTCAAGATGTAAATGTGAATCTATTTGCTGTAATAAGAACTGAATCTAAGGTCATTTACAGAGTAAAAGTCTTTAATTTGGAAAAAAGAATCAATGGGTTAATAAGGTAATAAGTTACTATCTCAAGAGAGCATTTGAAGGTTAGTTAAGAGCAAAATTTTGCTAGAGGTGGAGATAATCAAATAGATTACAAGGTAATTGCTGATTTTAATCAAGCTATTAGTTATAGTATTCAAGAGAATGTGTAGTTTTCCTTATCATTTGTAAGTACTGTATGCATTAAAAGTTATATTGGTAGGTAAGAATATTTAAGTTTAGAGAATGGTAGAGATGTTTTATAATGCAAACATCACTTTCAGAGGCTAATAAAAATTTCAAATATAAATTTTGCAAACACATTATCTTTGTGAGTACTTTACAGTCACTGTCAAAATAAAAGTATATAGATATTACTTTTTGCACTCAAATTGCTTTTATTGCTACTTAGCTTTGGTTTAAACTTTATCCATGTTGATGAAATGCTTATTTATTACCAGAATAATGTCATAGAACAAAATGTAATTATTATATCTTGTGAATGTTTGCAAGGGTTCCAAAATAGTGGTTGAATTAGGTTAGGGACGGGGCTAGTCTATCGGCAGTTATAAGGGTGTCATCTAGAGCCTTTGAGGGGGGGGCCTAGGTGATGAACATGTTTTGTTGAACCCAACCTCGATGTTTTGAATCTGCCCAATATAACTGCTAACGTTACTCCATGACATCAAGACATATTTATGGAAGTTCTCACGCATGACAAAATTATGGCAAGAGAAAATATTTTGTATGCAGGAATTTCTACTATTTTATATTTCATTAAACCTTTATTTTCCTGCAATTTTATCGTATCCTTACCTTCGCTTCTCGCATTCTCTTATGTGTTATAATTAGTATCATTTGTGCTTAGAATGTGCTCTAAGGCATTATTATTATAATATTAGACCATGTACAATTGGAAGATACTGAGCTAGCTTGAAGGCATGCTAAGGGATTTGATGCAAATTGAATTTTTTATTTATTTTTATGCTTATAAGAGAACAATTGAAGATTAATATGTTAGCAACTTTTAAACATTATTGTAATATTCATGATGACTTTTAAATTGAATGGATTGATATTTCTGGCATCTTTTATGGCTCTGGATGTTTAATATCGAGTGCTATTTTACTTAACCGTCCAATAGGATCCTACGAGAATAAACCTAATGTTGGATTAGTTTCACTAACCCAACATCGGGTCATCACAATATGTTTTGAGTATTAATACACAAATACTTTAAATATACTTAATGTGCAATGTCCCACACTTCCATAATATGGACACATACCTACAATGATACAAACACATGTTAAAAATGCACCCAACAACATTTTAAGAAATAAAATTTTAGCATGTCTGTTTGTCCCATAAGACTTTAAAGTCTACCCTACGAGCACGGGATTGAATGATTGGCGGTGGTAGAGGATTGCGACTGATGAGCAATCGACACAAAATTGTGTCTCCATCTGGGTTGTGGGATTGGTGAAATCCCTCACAATGGATCGGGATTTAAATCTTATCTCTCTGATACTATATTAGAGGCGCACACTCACAGAAGAAGGAAAGGATATTTAAGCGAACTATTTTCGTATTTGTTGAAGATGAGAAATTCCCGAGTAATATAGACTTGGAGGGTACAAAAGTAGTGGTTGTTACACGGCAATGGTAGAAATTTACTATATAATAACAACTATTAGTTAGGGATAAAAGGTTCATTGCACAAGATGTTATTAGATCAATACGATATAGATAATAATTTTTTTAGCAATATTGTTTTGCTTAACTTTGTAACCAATATGAAATCGCATACTTCTATCTACCTTCACAAATATATTTGGTGCTCCCACAGAAAAAATGTTGGGCATAATGAATTCTCCAACAAAATACACTTGTAAACAAATCTTGAGCTTTTAAGTTTATTCGTCACCATGCATTATAGTGCCTTCAAAAATTGTGGTGATCCTTAATATAAGATCAATAATAACCCAATTTCTTGAACATGTAGCAAATCAAGCAAAACCTCAAAATAATTATTAGCAAAATCATAAGCTCTTGGTGTTTTTTTAAAGCTAGTTCTCTAATTGCCAATGTTTACCGCATGGCAAATAGCCAACTCATCCTCTAAAACCCACAAAACTAAAATCCCTCTAAAATTAAAACTCCTATGTAATTGAATTTTCAAGTTACAAACACTACTTAAAATGATCCCTCTAATACTCACAAACTAAAGAAAAGTGCTTTAGACAAACAAATTTCAATTATGGCAATCAATAAAATCCTAATATTTCCAATCATATTCATGTCCAAAGTTAAATAAAACTCTAGTAGAAAAATTTGGGCAAACCTATGCATATCATTGTTGATGACATCTTCTTAATCATGAATACACTAACTATTATGCATACCAAGCAACTACTATGCATACACTAGATGGTAAAGTAATCAGTGCATATTCCAATTGAAAAATTAAAGCATTTGATGTAAGCCTGGCCATTGTGGATGAATGTAATGCCACGAGGTGCTGATTATGGCTTCTTAAGTGCACCACTTGAGGTTGTTGGTACTGAGCTAGAGGTTATTATTTATACAAGAATGTTTGATATGGTTGAGGAACAAATAATTGGTGTAGTTACTATTGAGACAGAAGATGGCACTGCTTTGTTTGTCCCTTGCATTTAAGAATCTGATGCTGGCCTCTAAGAGATTTACACAATTTATTCTTTTGCTAACTGTTTTAAGAACTCTGCTCTTGCATTATTAATAACAAGCTGATCTCCATTTTTCAAAGAAAAAACAATAAACTTATGACCAATTTCACAGCAAGAGTATCATTTTCCAAAAACTAAATCACATTATCCATAATAACAGTTTCGACAATGAGAGGTATCAATTTTGTCTGAAGGTCTATTCCCATAGCGATTCAAGTATTTTTTCTTTGTTGAATGTCTCCAATAGTCTGAGCATCTGAGATCTTCCACTTCCTAGTATTTTTTTTCTTCACAAGATTTTAACTCTAACTCTACATGTATAATGAGATCCATCAGCTCCCTAAAAGCAGTGCAATTGGCAACTGACAAACAAATACCAATATACCTTCACAAAGTAAAGTTTAAGGAATTAATAAACATATAATATGACCAAATTTTATACTTTAAAATATGATCAACATTTATACTATAAAATACAATCAACATTTATACTATAAATACGATCAATCTTTGTGTGCCAGCTTGGGAATTAGAGTTCAAGATCCATGTACTCCCGTCCCCTGATTAAACACCTAACTAAGAATAAAAAGGATAGCATAAATTATATTTTATGTGAATTTATTACAGCACTGTTATTCTTATAATATAGAAGGAAACTTCCTTTTCTGAGTGTTACCATCAATAAATAGATGCCCTCCTGTGTAAGTGTTGTGTGTCTATGTTACATTAGGCAAATATGAACAATCAATTATTTCCCAGTAATAATATATAACAAATTTTCATTTAAATTACAGAAATTTAAAAATGTTCATTATGTTATAACTGTCATAATACTCCTAACTGTAAAATATCTATCTTTCTTTATGGACTACGAAATGGCTGTACTGGGAAGTCAAATACATATTTAAAAATTGAACAAAACAGTCATTTATTTGTGTTGCTATGAAACACTGCATACATGAACAAGGAATTGACATGCGTGCTGGCAGTTAAATTTCATTATGAAGTCAAAATAAAATCAATAGAATAAACAATGACATGTTTTACAGAATGTAACTGATATGTGAGACAGAATGTAACTGATATGTGAGAATATAACTAACCCGATTGCAAGGGTTATCTATAGCAGCAATTTGGTTCTCGTTACGGTCATGAATTTTCTTCAATGCCCTTCTGGAACTTCTTTGGCCTTGTAAACTTGATAACCTCTTTGTGGTGTCCCGAACATGAAAGTTACTCTAAAAAACAAGATATTATGGGAGAGCAGTAAATTTACAAAAGAAAGGGACAACTGGAATATAGCATTATTAGTAGGAAATAAAGGCATACATAAGATCCTTCTTGCCCATATAACGCATTTCCTCATTAAAACAATAAAATTTGCACGCAATATCCTTAAGAGCGAATTAAATTTTGTTAGCTAAATAAGCTTCGTTTAACTAAATAAATTAAACAAATAGAAATTCAAAAAATATGCCTACGGTTTTCAAGTATTATCCATACAGTACAAAAACAAAGCTCTTGAGATAAAGTTCATGATGACTCATCTCCGTCAATGAAGGAACAAAGCCAAAACAGATAAAATATAGAGGCAATTTTTTGCATATCACTAAAATATTTACATACTATACAGCTAACACATAAACTATATATTAACATTCATTGCAACCTAAGCCTCATTACAACTAAATAATCACTACTTAAATCACTTCACAATCACTATGTATGTCACTTCACAATCATACTTACATTCATAAGTATTATACAAATATTAATCTAGTTATAAATAAATATTGATATGTGGGAATTAGATATGTAAATAGGGAAAACTCGAAGCCCATGCAGAAAAATATTCCTACAATTATCCAGAGAGGTCCAGAGCTTGACAAGCATGAGGAAAGGTCTCAAAGATAGAGTAATCGTGGCTATCTTGACACTCTGATGCCCAGGGATCAAAAATACAACTCACATGCAAGCATACATGCTCGATTCAATGAAATTTAGCATGCAAAAAATGCCATAGATTCAATGATGATTTTTAAATTGAGCTTAAATATAAACTATGAAACATTGAAACTTTAAGGCAATAAAACAATTTTAGCATATGATAGATATGGTTCTAAGGAAAATGATTTTGTAGAAAAAATACACTATTAAAGACTAATTAAAATAACATTTGTGATAACTCTAGGGTGTCAATTGTATAACATTTTAGTTTAGTAATCTATTAATTCCCCAAATTTTACAATTTGCAGTGCCAACTTCAATTTTGATTTAGATTTTTTTTTTAAATTTCAAATATATATGTAATGATGATTTTCCTATTAATCATATTTTCTATTTAAAGTGGCCCCATGCCTAATAAACATAAGAGTCATTCGGATGTTATTTAGTTCTCAATCAAAGGGTTTCAAAAACACTCAGGGGCTGTTTGACATAAGAAAATCTGACTGTAAAATAATCTAATTACAGGATAATTTGATTACAAGGTAATCTGATTACAGTAAAATCAAATTCATTTATTGTTTAGTAATTTATCGGAATTTTTACGATTTTTCTGTTTGGAATAAAGTAATCTGAGAGTGTGGTGTTTCGAGTAATATGAAGGTAAATATTACCCCGAATAAGTTTTTTTCAAATTTTTTAGGGTTTTTGCTAAAAACAAATTCACACCTATTTCAATTGATTCAAACAAAATCGAACGATTTCAAACGATTCACATTCAATTCGAACGACTTCGTTCGATTCGAACGAAATCGAGCGATTTTGAACGACATTTAAGAATGGTCGGTATCCTAACAAAATCGAAAGATTTCTCCGAACAAACGAATCGTTAGTTCGAACGTTGAGCGAATTGCTTGCGGCCTTTAAATCGCCTTCGAACCACCTTGAATTGCATTCAAGGTTGACCGTCCATGGCCAACTTTCACATGGCGCAAGGAGGCAAACGTCAAAGGCATGGGGAAGTCGGACTCTCTGCTTCACACTGCTTTCCTTTGCCGAAAAGTTTTTACTCGGGTCCTTTCTATAGTAGAGCCTAAAATGTTAATACAGTGTAAATTCACATGTTTTACTGTATGTCAAACACCAATATTCCTGAATTCCATGAAAAAATTTTACTTTATGCCAAACACCGGTTTGACTCCATACCAAACAACCCCTTAATTAGAAATTTGTGAAAGGAGTTGAGCTCTAACCAAGAACCTGTCTTGCCTAGCATGCCAAATCCAAGCTATTAATCGAATATCATCCTTTCTTTGCCAATGATCCTCAAGTGCCCTAATCAACACAAATGTTTTACTTCCCTACAGAGAATGTTTGGCAAAGAAAACCTCATCGTTGATAGCCTCATTTTCAAACACTTAAATTGAAATTTCAATTACAAGAATTATTGACAAGAATTTTATCATACCTAGCGCAATATTTTGGGAAGCAGCACCAATACTATTTGTTTAAAAAGATGGGAGTATCAAACGTTACATAAACTATCGTGACTTGAATAATTTTATGATAAAAATAAATATTCTCTACTTAGATAAAGGCATTTCTATATTTTCAATAATTCAAACTAAGATCAATATTTCATCAATTATCAATAGAAAGAAAAAAAAAATTTGCTAAACCAACAATCTGCATAGAACATGGGCAATATGAATCTGCAATTATACCCTTTTAGATTAAAGGTTCAACTGCATTCATGAATGTGATGAATTCAATCAAGGCCATCAAAATTCTTTTATTATTATATTTAATAATTATAGTTTTGTATATCCATAAAAAAGATAATTACACTTTACATTTGCTAAGAATAAACAATATTAAATTTGATAACTCTTGGAAAGAATATACAATATATAAAGTTTTTAAAATATAAATTATCGTTAATATACAATGCTGTCCTAGGCAAGGTAATTAGTAGCTAAGAAAATTTTGTATATAAGAAGGTTCAAGCTATTGTGAAACGATTCAAACCAATGAATATTTCAACATAACAAGCCTTCAAGGCCTTGTTGGTTACTAAAAAAGATTTGTGAATAAATTTTCTCATCTGGTGTCATTGTCCAGGTTTTTTATTTTTTTTATCTTTCTTTTATTATTGACAGGTTAACTCAAAAGGCTGTAAAATTATTGGAATAATAAACTTAAAATTCCTAAAGATTGGTTTAATGAGTGCTTCAATATATTGGCATTACCATCTGATATTGAGGGTTTTTATTTCTAGTGACACATCATTAAACGGTCTGTGGTGTGTCCTAATTCACAGTTGAAAAATAGACTATGCATCAATAAAATTAAAGCTTTGTGAAAGAAATTATCCAAACCATGATTTGAGTTAGATGTAATAATGTTTGCCTTCAAATATGACAATGTGTATTGATCATCATAGTTTGAAATGTATCTACACGAAGAAAGACGCTAAATTAGAAAAAGAGGTGGTTAAGACTTATAATGGATTATGACATTAATAATTGATACCAATCAAGAAAAACTAATAATATTGCAAATTACTTGCTTAAAATGTCAAATGGGAATGCTATTATAAAATTTTTCAAAAGAAATATCAAATCCATGCTATGGGGATATGATAAATAGCAATATTTTAATTTATAAAAGAAAACTGGCCTTATTACATTTTATGACATTAATCTGATTTAAAAAGTAGAATTCAAAGTGATTTGCAACAAGATGAAAAGTTTCAAAAGATCTTAGGTTTGGCAAAATATAATTACATTAAAATCATAAAATTGATGATGACAAAAAAAGCAGAGAATGTTTTATAAATATTAATAATTTGATGAGAGATCCTCACTAAGCTCACTTCACTAAATATATATTCACCTAGGATATATTATGATCATAAAACTCTATTTTGATGATAAGAATTTAAGAAAATATAGCAAAATATATTGCCAAATGTTCTTCATGTCTGATGATAAAAACTAAGTATCAAAAGACAAGAGATTGTTGCCACCTTGTGGAAGTGGATGATGTTGTGATAAACTTTATAGTTGAACATCAAAATCAAGGTTAAATCATCATATAATTAAGTCATTATTAGTAGGCTAACAAAGCAGATTATTATTACAAATCAAGCAAAGATACCTAGTTTTTCAAAATTGACAAAATTTTAGGTGAATGAAATTGTCAATTTTCACGAACTGTCAAAATTTATAGTGTGTTTAATCAAGATTGTCAATTCACGTCTCTACTGTAAGAGTGTATTCATGAAGCTATGGCAGAATGTTAACTTGTGGTGCAGCTTTCCATCCACACATTGATGGGAAAACTGAAAAAACTATTCAAATCCCAAATATTAACTCAAACTATGTGCACTTGGTTTTAGTGAAATTTAGAAAATAACATTCCATTAATAAAAAAGACAACATCAACCTCATTATAACATTAGAATGGTGCATATAAAGCACATTATGGTAAAATGTACAGAAATACTTATGTTGGATCAAAAATAGTGAAAGAAGAGTGATATGTGCAGTATAGTAAATGAAGCAACAAAAAAGTCAGATTAATACATAGTACATTTAAAGCTATTCAAGTGTTTTAAATTAACAAAGAAAAAACAAGGTATTTGTAGTAGGTGAATTTGCCTTCATCAACAAAAGGTACTTTTATAATTGGTAAGACAAAGAAGCTTAAATTCAAAATATTTAACCTTTTTGGAATCATAAAAAAGTGGTAAATATTGTAAACATATTTTGCTTTATTTGACCATATGCAAGACATCCATAGTGTGTTTCATATATCAATATTCAAAAAGTTTTTTATGATGAATCAAAAGAGTTGAAATAAATAATGTGAAAATCCAACTATAGTTGACTTATACTGCTGACCTAGAATGCATTGTATGAAGTGACATAAAAATAGATATGTATTCATTATACTCAGCAACTGTGAAAATCCAACTATAGTTGACTTATACTGCTGACCTAGAATGCATTGTATGAAGTGACATAAAAATAGATATGTATTCATTATACTCAGCAACTCAAGTTAAAAAGAAGAATAACACAGGTCATGAAGCCACATGGGAAAGAGTATATCAATGATATGCTTATCTGTTCAATTAAAGTATGTTTCTAAATTTGAAAATGATATTTTTATTAAAAGGGTACATAATAACTTCTATTTTAAAAAAATATTTGGGTGCTCATTTTGCAATTACGGACAGTGTCAATCTCAAAATTATTCAAATTTGACAATTTTATTATTATCAACACTGGAAATTTATTATACGTTTTTTCAAGTGTTCATAATATAAAATAGATTTTAGACTATTATTATTATTTATTAGCAACTTTCCATATTATTTCTATTTTATATTCAAATGGTCTGATCACTCTAGTCATTCGGCTCTTAATAAGTTCCAAACTAAATGGGAACAATTCCAGCGGAAAGAAGAAAGACACTTTTATTCAAAATATAAGCAGCCATACCACTCCTGGACAGGAATCAAACCTTATCCTCTCCTCTCCACTCAACATTTTTTGGATGCCCTGATCCATTCAAATTATCTCATCCCTACAACAATAAGCGAGCACAACTTTTAATGAAGAAAGCTGATAATTTGGCAGCTTCTCTTTCCTTTATAAGGGTAAATCAAAACCTTCACTACTTCCTACACATTAAAAAAGCCCAAGCTCTCTATCTCCTTCCTCACAACAACAGCTCTCCCCACACCTCCTAACCAAAGCAATAAGCCAAATATCTCGTTCAATGACACTGCAGTAACTCCCTTTCTTCACATTGTAGTTCGTATATCCTTGACACAAGGCTGTGTAACCACTGAAATATTTTTAGAATGATGATAATGCGCCAGGCATTATACACCCTTGACCACATCAATATTTTTTTTGGTAAGATTTTAGCCCGCTGTTACATCAAATGATGTTACATCTCCTAAGTTCAACAAATAGTATTTATTTAAATTCAGAATGATGAAAATTGAAAAAAATATAAACTAGTTTGCTGTAAATCCAAATAATAATTCATGATGATATAATTGCAGTATTCAATAATTTATATGATAAATTAAAAATTACTAAAAGAGGTATCATAAACTAGCCAAATTAAAATAAACTATAATTAAAAACCTAATACAGGTAAAATATATTAAAGATAATGATAAAAAATCTTTTTAAAAATAACAATATTTAATACAAATGGATGAACATTTTACTAAGCATTTTAATGAACCAATAAGACTAATACAAGTGAGTTTAATGATTATAAAATAATATCAATTGCACTTTCATTTTGCGTGTTAATAAAACTAAAATTTTATTGCTTTGAGAGGACACAAGTTGTAAGATCGGATGACAACCCTATCGATGTATAAAAGGAAATTCTTGGTTAACAAGTTATTTAATATTATTTTGAAAACTAAAAAGATGCTAGATGAGTGGAATAATATTGTTGTATCTATTTACAAGAATAAAGGTGATGCACATAACTATGTAAATAATAGGAATGTTAAATTAATGAGTCATACATTAAAATTTTAAAAGAGAGTGATTAAATGCATATTACAAAGGAATACTCATAATTCACAAAATCATTTTGGTTTTATGTCAGGATAATCTACCATGAAAGCATTCATTTATTAAGAGATTTGATGGAGAAATATAGAGAAAAAAAAGTAGATCTTCATTTAATCTTTAATGGCCTTGAAAAGGCTTGAATTTTGAGATATTTGGAAATAAAAGAACTAGTGTGGTATATATTATTATTAAAGATATGTATAATGAGATTGTAACATGTGTTTAATAGCAAGGTGAATTTTCTAATGGATTTCGTATTCCTATTATACTACATTGACACTTGTGAGGGCCCGATGTCGGTTCGGTAGAAACCGTTCCGGCATTGGGTAACTGCTCACCGCAGGATCATATCAAACAATTTGAGAGAAAATGAATGCGCATATAAAAGTGAATGATATTTTTCATTTATCAAAAGTTCTTATTACAAGTTCCATCATCGTACTAAACAAAAAAAACAAAATAAGCAATTCAACGCCGTCGTCGATCTTTTTAAGGTTCTTGTTTAACCTCTTCCAGGAGCACTTGACCTGGTATTGTACAGAAAACAATACCGGGATTTGAATTCCCAGTAATTAGAGAATACTCTAAGTACAGCGGTACACAATAACAAATTACTTTACGAAAATGCGTTTAGCAGAGGTAAAAATGCAGGTTAGGTAAGGCAATCGAGTAAAATAGGCAAGTAACTTCCTGCAACAATAAAAGTTACTGATGTCATTTTCCAGTAACTATCCCCGAATGTTACTGATGTCATTTTTTCATTAACAACCCCGAATGTTATTGATGTCATTTTCCAATAACAACCCCGAATATTGCTGATGTCATTTTTTCAGCAACAACCCCGAATATTACTGATGTCATTTTTCCAGTAACAACCCCGAATGATACCGATGTCATTTTCTGGTAACAACCCCGAATGTTATTACGTTGGTTCCGGACAACCAACCAAACTTCAATACGAAATTCGGCTCAAAGCAAATATGCGAAGCAAAGCAGTAAGAAAAAAAATGCAAGATGTAATGCAAGATATATACTGGGTACCTTTAATCTTTAAGTTCAGCAGTTCAACAGCTCGAATGAGTGACAGTTCGCTCAATCTGCATTTAAATCCCCGATATTTTTAAGTTAGCTTTTTAATGAATTAGAAGTTTAATTTATTCTTTCATTCAGTTCTTCTTCTTCTGCCTTTGAAGTTTAATTGAATTAAGCTGTTGTTAAAGCAGTTGTTAAGATGTATGACGAAAAAGTCAGAATAACCGACTGAATTGGCAATTAGAAAATAGTAGTCATTTTTAACACTTTGAATCATTCTCATTATTAATTAATGAGGATAATTTTATTGTGCATGACTAGCCATAAATTTTATAAAGAGAGTAATCAGATTAAGAGAAAGCGAATGTGTTCTTCAAATTTCCTTCTCTTACATTGGATTTAGGATTGCCAGAATACGAAGAGAGTTGGAATGGGTTGGCCGAAATATGGTCGAGGGTTGCTGGAGCCGCTGTGGGGGCTGCCGAGCTGCCGGAAGGTGGCTGGAAGGGGCTGTCGGGGCTGCCGGGCTACCGGAAGGAGGCTGGAAGGGACTGTCGGGGATGCCGGGCTACCGGAAGGTGGCTGGAAGGGGATGTCGGGGCTACCGGGCTGCCGGAAGGAGGAAGGGTTGGCTGATTTGGGGAAAGGAGAGGGGAAGAGGCTGCTGGAAGGCTGTGGGAGAAGAGGGGAGGGGATGGGGTACTTGTAGGCGCGGAGGGGGCGCCACAACGTGCGCCAAATGGCGCCTGGTCTGCGCCTGGCACGCGCCAGGGGCCTCTGGCGCGGAAGCTTCTCCCGCCAGAAGGTGGGAGTGGGGTCGGGGGAGACGTGGTCGGCCCTATGGGCCGACAGCCTGCGCCAAAAACGGCGCAGGCAGGCGCCGTATGTGCGCCAGGCTTCCGCCTGGCGCGGGAGACAAGTTGCAGAATGCGAAAAAGGGGGGGGGGGCGTAGGAAGGAAAAGCAGAGGAAAAAATTAAAAAAAAAAACTTAAATTTAAAATCTTCTCAAATTTCCGTCGTTCGACTTTCGAATACAACGAAACTTGACACCGAGGTGTGTTACAATATGACGAACACCCTTGCGCCAAAAATTTTCGATTCGGAACAAAATTTTATTTTATTTTAATTTTAGGGGTTTAAAACTTCGAAAATTTGCCACCATCAAATCGACGCTCAGAATTTGATGAAACTTCTCGAGCAACTTTTAAATAATATACTTAACATGTCGACACTAAAAACGACAAATTCGGACACGTATTTCAATATTTTTGATTTTTAGAATTTAGAAATTTCAAAGGTAGAACGGGAGCATCCGCCTTTCGGATCTTTCCCGAATTAGGGCACTTTGATCTTTAAAGTTGTTTCTACCTATTGGTAGTTTTGTTTGCCCTAAAGTGAAATTCCCCGGGATCCTGATTCCTAAGGCGGGATTCTGACCTATTTTGCAAAACGACTTTGGGTCGTTACAACACTACTCTATCCATACCTTGCTTAATTATGGATTTTCTTACTTAACACATTAAAGAGGAGATTTCTAAGTGCATGTTATCTACATATGACATTCTCTTAATTGACAAGGCTAAGGGTGGAGTTAAAGGAAAATTCAAGTTGTTAAAAGAAGCCTAATCCCAAAGACATAACAACTGAAGACCATGTGATAAGGAAGAGTGAGGTTCCAATACCTTGGTTCAATTTCAAATCAATGGCAAGACAAAAATAGATGTGATTAATACTAGCTAGTTGGATCAAATGAAGGAGTGTTTCTAGACTGCTGCGTGATTTGAAAAATCCAACTCAAAATTAAGGAAAATTTTTATAGAGCAGATATACAACCGGCTATATGTTAAATGCGGCTTAATGTTAGCAACAAAGAAAACTTGTCGATAAAATAAGTGTGATAGAGATGAGGATGCTAAGGGGGTGAATGGTATATTCAAAAGGGATATAATGAGAAATCAATTCATTCATAACAAGGTTGGAGTAGATAAGAATAGAGAATATTATCTTTAGATGGAACAAGCATATTAAGCACAGATCGTTCAAAGGCCTTATTAGAAATATTGAGTATATGAATTTTGCCGATGCTAAAAGAAGAATAAGGCTAACAAAGACATGGAAAGGAGCCATTCAAAGGCTCTTCTCTATTTGGAACTTGAGAAGATTAAGGCTTAATGTTATTGTCATTGTTGTTTACTAGATTTAGCAAAATCTTAAAGATCATTGAAAATACTTTTAGTTTCGTCATCAACTATACTCACATTCCATATTTAAATTTTCAAATTTAATGATTAGAATAACATTTCTCAAATTGTCAATTAGTGCTTATATTTCCCAATATCAATGAATATTAATTGTGTAAAATTAGAAAGATTTTATATTCAATATAGCCACTAATTCTTTTTTCAAGAGATTGAAAGACTATTTTCCACTTCAACAAAGAGCCTAAGAGTATAATCAATCTTAAGGTTCTCTTGAAATATGCACAGTAAAGAAGATTAGCAAGAAATAATCTAAATTCACTTTTTAAGAGTGGCAATAATCATGAAGTCAGACAAAGAAATTCTTTGATGCATTAAAGAAGTGTAAAATGGATAACTATATTTATATTTGACCAACTTGTTAATTATGATAATTATATGTAATAAATTAATTATAGTACTTATAAATAAGTATAATTGCATTAATTATAAACAAAAATTAATATTATTTATAAACATTTAATTGTATCAATTATAATTAATTATATTTATTATAAATTAATTACTAATTAATTAATTAGTTATGTTACTTATAATTATAATTAACTAATTATATTATTATAATTAATTATCTTTAATTAATCAATTATTTTAATTTTAATAAATTAATAATAATTTAATTATAATTATATTTAATATAAACATCAATTACATATTACAAGTACATGAATATTAATAATATTAATTAAAATGCATTAATTATAATCACATTAACTATATTTATATTTGATTAATTTGTTAATTATGATAATTATAAGTAATTAATTAATTATAGTAGTTATAATTAACTTTAATTACATTAATTACAATTAGCTAATTACATTATTTAAATTATTAATTATATTACTTCTTATTACAATTAGATAATTATTTATAGTATATAAATAATTAATTCTATTATTTATAAATAATAATATTAATTATACATAATTTATTAATCATAATTAATTTAATTAATAATAATTACATTTATTATAATATTATGTTAGGAATTATTTAATAAAATACAATACTTATTTAAGTTAATTATAAATTATTATATTAATTAAATAATTATGTGCATACATAAAACAATCAGCTTAAACATGAACCAAATAATTTATAGTATAGCTAGTTTAAACTAGCATAAGCCCACAAGCCAGCTTAACAAACAACTTATTTTAGTGTATCATACTAGCTTAGTTTAGTTTAATATAATAAAACCAAACAAGCCCTGATCCGCACTTTTTTTATAAAAGAAATATAAAGATGATAGCAGCTTTTTGCTTATCATTTTAGATAATGTAATTAAATACTCTTCTTCACACAACTTCCATATTCCAATTTGACATGCCATCTTATTGATGGCAGTGTTACCAAGATGAAGCTAGAGCTTTGATGGAAAAGCTGCTTAATTGACTTCTTCCTTCCTTTTCTGACATTGATAAACTTTATTGTTCAGATTCTTTTCAAGCTTCCCCCCTTAAGAATATGATTATTTCCATTATTTTCCCACAGCTTGGGAAAGAAGAAACATCTAAAAATAGCCTTCTGGATGAAAACAGGCTAGCAGCAGAAGAATGTGAAGACCCACTTCTAGAAGAGACACTAGGAACTTGTCGCAGCAAGAGATACAGGACCTGATACTACGGAGTGGAATTTTGACAGCTGACAGTAAGATAAACTTTTTGGTGCTAAGCCAAAAGAGAGAAAGAAGAGAAAAAAACAGAAAGAGCAGGTAGTATAGAAATTAAAATTTCTCATTCAACCCCTTTTGATTTGTAATAATCCTAAATGGTTCAAACAAGGAATAACATAAAAATTTCCAAATTCTAAGAGTTTGTTATAAATGGAAGACCTAAATATAAGTAACAACATGGCCCTATGATCTAGCAACTACTGCATAAGAATAGTAGCAACCACCTAAAACTAGCAGCTAGTCGTAAAGGCTTAAAAAAAGATAAAAGATATAAATATAAGTAATTTAAATACCCCTAGCAACAGTCCTTTGATAGGCCACAAAGCAAGGGATACTGTATTGAGGAAATCATTGATTGATTACTCTTCAATATTTAGAACTTGCATCTTCAGGCATAGCCCGCCCCCATCAATGGTCTTGCAATAATAAATTGGAAATTGTTGATAGACTTGATGATGAGTTAGGGGCTTCCTAAGAGAAACTTTGGATTCTCATTCATTCAAACCAGTAAGAATTATCCCACAAGAGAGAATTGAACCAGCACAAATGGTGAAAATTTGCAAATCAAGTGCAAATCTTGTGTCAGAATTTCAACAACAAAAATGGAAGGAATCTCATGCATACCAAAGAAATCATTCTTCTTATATATTTAACACCTAAATCTTATAAATTATACAACTACAACCCAAATCTCCATTATAATATCATAAAACCAACTCCACCATTCTTAAGACTAGATTAGAAGTTAGTTTCATAAATATCAATTTTAAGTGTTAAATATATAAATATACATGTTTTGTGTGGCATACACATAATTATTGCTAAAAATAGTGTGACAAGCATTTTTTTTTAGACAATTATTGGAGAACAATATTGCCAACTTTCGGATTTGAAATTTTATAAATCACATGAAAATTAAGTTAGTTGATATTTAACCTTCTAAAATTTTGAGCACTTCAGCACTAAGATCACAATGCGTGAGATATACTTCTTAAAATTGATCTATCGACTACTGAAAAATGCTCAACTAAATTTCCACAACTATTAAAATATCCAAAATAGTCACCTAACTTTTTTTAAAAGTCTAAATTAGTCATAATTTAATTGCTTTATCAACTTTGGATGAAAAAGTTAAATTAATGAAGAGCATTTTAGTAATTAATTAAAATAAATACAAAAAATTGATATTGAATTTTAATAAGCAGTTGTTAAAATAATTTGCTGCAACTTTTATTATAATTATATTTTATTTTTTATGTTTCTATTCATAACAATCTAATTTTTGCATTATTTTTTTTGCAAGGAGATACAAGAAGCAAAAAGATTGATAAGATTGCATCATAGTTGGCCGAGAAGCTATCTAACAGTTGACTAAGAAGCTGGCTGGCAGTAGCGGAGATTGTAGTTGGCTTGCAGTAGTGGAGATCGCAACATGCTCGCAGCTGGCCAATAAAATTGCAGTTGATGGAGAAGATCGCCGAAAAGATTGCAATTGGTGGAGAAGATTGCAGTTGACGAAAAAGATCGTGGTCAGCGGAAAACATCGTTGGGTCACATAATTGGCGAAGAAGATCACAATTGGAGGAAAAGATCGTGGAGTTAGCAATGGCAGAGAAGATCCCAATTGGAGAGAAGATCACAAAGGGTTCATAAATCTCGTGTTATTATTCCTTATTGCTTATACATATGCAATAAACAATTTTCCCATTTTACCCCAAAGGATGACGATAAGGAGAGAAGATGGAAAAATCAAATTGAGACTAATTTGAACTTTCAAAAGATGTTTGCAGACTATTTTGAGTATTTTAATAATGAAGGACAAAACTGGATATTTTTTAATAGTTGGGAGACTACTTCAAGAAATAGCCCGACATATTGTATCTTTGTATTCCCATAGAACAAAAAAAGCAATGAAAAACAGAGCAAAAGATATTCAAAACCACAAATTTCATGTGTTTCTAGAAATAGCATTACTAAACTAAACAATCTATATCCAAAAGGACTTTGACATATTGGTAAAGCCTACATATAATAAAGGAGAGTTGTAATGCATATCTAGAGCAAGACTAATTTCTTCCTCTAACTTTTCTTTAACCTTCTCAGCACTTTAGTAGATATTTTAGGTTAAAATTTTGGGAAGCATAGTATTAATCGTCTAGAAAAGATAATATTATGATAGCAAATAGAGGCATAAAATAAAATAAAATCATAGCAATCAAATATGAACATACTAAAAATACCGAGCAGTTCATTTTACCTCCTTTAATAGATAAGAATCAGACCAATTTGAACTAGCTGGATCGATCTCCTTCCCTTTTGAAGAACGTGGAGTCTTGTGATAGTTAGATTCCACGTTTCTTTCCCCAAAATATGGGCAACATTTCTTAGCAATGCCATCAGGAATGATAGGCACTTTCCACAATATTGGTCTAACTTCTTGCCCACTGCCAAAAAAAGGCAATTAACGAACAAATTTTGGCAAATAAAACCAAAGTTTTTGCGTATCAACAAAATATAATCAAGTTCATATTAATGCAAGAAAACAAAAAAAGAACGAAAACTCTTTAAAATGTGTTAAACATCACTACAAGTGCAATCAACATCTTACCAATTACCAGCAGTTTCTCTGAAAATATACATCCACCACTTACAATATATGACTCAAATTAAAATTATATACCTTTTAAATTGATGACTACACAAAAGAGAAGCTTTTTCTTCAGAAAATTGATTTTCTTAAAACTCTGAAAGAACATGCAAATGTGATATTCAGAAAGGGTATGTTGAAACTTTCCTCTTAAAGCCTACTAGTAATTCAGGCCTTAACCATGTCACCCTTGGGCTGGCATAAACCAGCCCTTTAGGCCAGCTTGCTTGCACAACATAATTGTTTTTTTGCCTTTTTATATTTTACAGCAAGATTTCACCAAAACAAACAAAAAAAGTAATTACAATGTATTTCAAACAAAATTCAAATTACACTGTAATTGGTTTATTAAAAATAGAATTACTTTGTAATTAAAATATCTCAAGAATTCAATTACAGCAAACCAAATAGCCCCTTGAAGAGCATTTGGCATTTGCTAAGCTCTCCATGTGTGCAATCTAGTTGGATTCAATTGCATTTCTGGATCATGTACTGAATGTGGATAATGTTTTTGCTAACCTGAGGAAGGTCAACACTATGATGGAATACCATAACCAATAATCATTTATGAGATAAGTAGCATTTTGGGATGGCCGAATGCTACGGAAATTTTATCAATGAATTCTCGCAAATTGTTGCTCCTTTAAGCAGCTAACTTGGATAACCTTGTCATTGAGTGGTGCCTACAAGACTGTTTTTGATAAGTTGAAGTTTTGTTTAGTTTCACCTTTGATCCTGGCTCCTCTTGTTTATAATAAATTTTAGATCTCGAGTGATGCATTGTTGTGAGGTTTAGAACCATCTTCTAAAATGCCGAGGTGTTATTATTACGCATGCTTCTCATCAAAGTTTACACATGAAATGAACCACCTGGCGCACGATCTTGAGCTTGAAGCGATTATTTGTGGGGGTGACTCTATAGAGTCGTTTGTCGTAGTCGCTTATGGGTCCATTTGATGGTGATCTTTACCAATCAATTCTACACGCGACGTGCTATTCTAAGTATACTCTCCATCTTAAATGTATTATGATGAAAGATCTTTGACAAAAAAAAGTTATGACATGAAATAAAGAAAGGTCGCAGGATTTGTCTCGTTGCATGATGTGCCAGTAAATTAAGTTAGTATCAAAAACTCAGTGTTATGTTAAAGCCTTTGCCAATTTTAGAGTAGAAGTGGAAGATATTATTATGACTCTTGTGACTCGCTACCCTCCTTGGCCATGATGCCATCGGGTGATTGCAAAAAGATTAATGAAGTTTGCTCATTTTTTGCCAATCTGAAATTCTCATTTGGTTCAGAAGCTTGGCAACCTATATGTACATGAAATTAACAGCCTACATTGTATTTCAAAGATGATCATTTTAGATCAAGGTAAATGTTTCACTTCTAGTCTCTAGAGCAATTCAACAAAATCTCGATACTTGTACGCATCTCAATAGAACTTTTCATACACAAACAAACAATCAGATCAGAGGACTATTCATTTTTTGGAGATCATCCATGATTGCATGCCCTAAATCTAGCCAAATCATGGAAGGACCACATACCATTAAAGTTGAATATTGGTATGGTTGCCTATGAAGCTCTTTATAGATGAGAGTTCGTACTCCTTTGGCTAGGATTGAGATTGGAAAACGACCAATATTTGGTTTAGATTCGGTAGAACTTCATTTTATTTCATTTCGTAGTGTTGTTAGTCTACCCCTAATCTTGTGCTAATTATGTCTAGGAAGACATAATTTTAAAAAAACAAGAGTTGCAACATCTCAATGCTTAACTTTTGAATTATGGACACCTCATCGAGCGAACAATGTCTATTAGAAGAAGATTGTTGACCTAATCATACGAACTAAATGAAGGTCAGACGACCCTGTCTCTTAGATTTTTCATTCAAAGAATCATTGATGCCATTGAATGACCTGATAAACACTTGGATGAAATATAATGATTGATTTAATTTGGAAATCCAAATTGATCTGCATCTGAATGCTAGTTTATATGGCACCCTTTTGGTCATGTGTGGGTTTTGACCTTTGAGGAACTCATGGTGGTGTTAGGAGTTGTGGTGGGATAAGTGAGGATCTCATTTAGATCTCTTGCTCACCAACATCCCAAAATTTTGAGTAAAGAACTAATTAATAAATAATAATTATTATTATTTAACAAGTTTGAACCTCCAATAGAATTTAATGCTCACCAACATCCCAAAATTTTGTTTAGACTTTTAAAGATCTCTTTAGATGCTTGCAGGTGATAATTTAGCCTTGTTTCTCTTTCAAATGATTAAGCTTCATTTAGATTCCAGTTTGTTTTTTGAGAGCAACATTAGACATGTGAAAACTAACATTTTATGAGGCTTAAAACATTTTTGGATTGATTCAACTGCTCTAGTATTCTAGAGCATTTGGTTATATTTGGGAAGTGTTCCACTTTAGTTGGACCCATTTAAAGAAATTAGGGCTGCTATTTATTACAAGGAGTTTGTTGAATAAAAGAGATTTCGAGAAATTTTGTTTGACAACGTGAATTTGAACCTCATTAAATGAAGTACCATCAAGAATATTTGTTTAACGATGATTGGTGAACAAACTACGGTAGAAAACTCAAGATACCTTTGGAAAGTATTTATGAATATGATTAAGGTATCATTTTATAATATTGCTTTGCTCTAGAAAATACAAGAACTAAAATGTCTTCTATAATGCATTCATTGAACAAACTAAACGATGTTCATCAAAAACATTCAATGAAGATAGTCGAGTTCAACAAAGTTTGTCAAACAAACTAGTCATTCAAAGAGCTGGACTAAAAATCTAGGTAGAATCAACAAACCTAATAGAGTTTGTAAGCTCATGTAAATGTGAAGTTTAAGGGCAGTAACAATGAGGTGAGTATTGTGATATCAATTTTTTTGTATTTGGGATAAATATAAAACTTTCCCTGTTTGACTAAATACAATTATTTTAGCACTAGGCTTTAGATACATGGTGATGCGCCAAGTGAGTTCACAAGCAAACTATTCTGTTATGTTCTATTCAGAGAATCTATAAATTGTTATGGGAAAGGTGGAAGGCCACAAAAGTGTGACTTTTGTTTACACGCAAGTGCACTAGTCTATAGTAATAATGAAATGATGAATTCCAGATTTATCGTCCACAATAATTAAAGGTACTAGTTATTGTTTTCTCTACTAATGCTAAAACAATCGAATATTTTGTTTTGTTACTAAAATAAAACTAAGTATGCAAGTAAATAAACCTAGAATTACGATGATGTAATCAAGTTTTAAGAGATTGCAGAGAGTTAGGCTGATCAACTATAGTTCAACAAATCCAATTCTTGTTGAGTTTAAATTGATCATCTTATGTGAATGCTAAATTCATATTTCAAAGGGCTATAAATAGTTAAACCCATTAGTGATCTCTCACACACATGGATCACTCACCACTAAACCATACGGTTGTCTTTAGTCAATCTCGTATGAAACCTCTTGATTTCGAACCAAAAAGTTTAAATGATGGCTTCCTTAAGTCATATCAGCACTCCCTGTCTAAAGCAAACTGAACTAGATTTTCATCTATGTTCTGCACATAGACATCTCCACGTTCAAAGGAGAGCTAGATTTCTCTACTCTGACAATCCTTTGCTCGGTCTAACCTTATGTCTAAACAAGAGACCGCATGAGAAGTGAAACACAAGAACATGAAATGACAAGTACACAAACCTTTGATCTCAAGTTTTGCTCCGATCAAAACTTCAGTGATACTTGTATGGCATGCAATCACATGCGCATACATCTTGATCAGAACTTCTAGTTTGATCGAAGATGCGGTGCAATGTGAGCACGCTTCTTTAAAGATAAAGATTTCTTTACATACATACTAAAGATTTTATAAGATGGAACACATGCATTCATCACAAGTAAATCATACATTCAACTTCAGCAATCACATAAAAATGTCTACTACATAAGTGTAGCCCAACCCTCCTCGAAAGGGGGCTTTATTATACCATTAAAAAGAAATAACAAGCATATATGGTTTTTGTTCTCAAGTGTATCATGATTTCTTACAACAAGATAATGCAAAAAAAAAAATGAAAAGGGAGAATAGAGAAGATGTTACTGAATGAACATCCCAAGGGGTTCTCTTCGTCTTCACCTTCTTCTTCCTTCTACAGTCCTCCAATAGCAGCTTTTAGGGTTTTCACTCTTGTGGTGGCTGAATTTTCCCTCTTTGGAGCCCTTAGTTTCTCCCATATGCATCTGCCTCCTTTTAGGGCTTCAATTTTGCTTTTAAACCACCCAAATCTGCCCCTTGGATGTCATGGGACATCTATTTACGTCCTTAGGCTGTTTTCGAGCACCCGGGTTTTTGTTTGGTGGGCGCCCGGGCGCTCGTGCCTCTGTTCTCAAGCGTCTGAGGCGTGCTTGGGAGCCCGTGTCTCTATTCCCAGATGCACCTGGGAGCCTAGGTCTGGGGCAGCACTAATAAAACTGGTCCTAGGACGCTATGCACCAGGATGGGGCGGAGTGCCCGTTAATCATGTTTACTTCAACAAAACTCCTTGTAATCAATATAATCACAATAAATATCTGAACAAACATAAAACAATGCACAAATACACTTGAATAGCATGTAATTCATACTAAAACAAACAAAAAACAGTGTTAAAATGCTATAAATTTTGACCCGACTAAAAGGGTCTTGAAGTTAAGAGAATTTTTATTATGTTTTGTTATGTAACATTGAGCAAGAGTAGATGATACTCCATTAGTTGGTAGTGACTTAGCCAGGATCACAGTTGTGTGAGAGCTACTAAGTTTTGTAATGGAGAATCTACACAAAGAGCACTAATGTGCCCAGTATCGATGACAACTTGGTTGTTTGTATTATGATAATGTTTGTTTTGCACTGTCATTTTTCTGAACGCAAATTACGTGTCCAATACAGAATGCCAAGTTTAGATTGTCACCCTTAAATATTAAATAAACTAAGTAAGATTGTGACTTCTGTTTTGGTCATTTTCTGCTTTCGCTATTTCAACTTCACTTTCAACTTTTGTTATGCTTCTATTTTAAAGTTTTGTTTTCCGTCTATTTATAGCTTTGTTCTGTTTGTGTTTAGTTGAAAAAGTTCAACATCCCTAACGGGCTTGGTACGGTTCATCCAATTATTAGGCCTATGGCAAGAGGCAAAAGAATCATGTGTAACCTATAAAAATAAAATATTCCTCAGCGATGAATGGTAATAAAAAGAGTGATATGCTATTAAAAATATGTACAAAAAAATCAAACATGGAAGAATGTTCAAATAATGAGTTCAACACAAAGCATGCCCTCATTTTTTCATTACACAATTTAATCTCAATTAATTTTTGAATCAAAGCCACATTTAATTTTTTTACATTTTTTTAATGTAAATTTTCAGTGATATGTATAATTATTCTAGTAAATTTAAAGATTGATAACCACAATTAGCTGATATACTCAATAAGAAAAAGTGGTTATATAATTGCATCGGGCCATGCCAGCAGGCTCATGATTGATACCATGGGTGAGCCTGGCTGCCAAAATGGTTGAAAGTTCAGGCTCAGCTTGGCCCAGGACCGTTGAAGAGTCATCATCCCTAATGGGCCTGGTACAGCCCACACAATCATCAGGTCTAGTGACAAAAAGAAAATGTTATGTGTAACCCATAAAACAAAAATAAGTCTCAACAAAAAGTAGTAATTAAGAGGATGAGAAGCTTTTAGAAGTATGTACAAAAAGATCTAACACAGATACGCATTTAAATAATAAGTTTAGCATAAACGCATCTTCATTTTTCTCATTACACAACAGCTTTGCAAAAGCTTGAAGTTGTTTATAAAGTTGAAATCAAATAACTTCATGTCTCGTAATGTTGGATGTTTCATCTTCTTAATTTAAGGTAGCATGACAAGCATATAGGGCTTGAGCCTATTACAAGCACAAACTAAGTGCAAATTTTCAATTTGTGAGGAATTTGTATCATAAACAAAATACAATTCATTGTATGTGCAACTTGAACCATAAAAAAAAAAACCATTCATTTCATGTAGTGTCAAAACGTAAACAATTATGTTGATGTGACTACAATCAAATGAAGAATCAAAGATACCTCTGCATAGAGTAGTGATGTTCTTGAAGGCGCCTCCCTTCTTTCAAGCAATCTTCAAACCAACAATGGCTGATTATGTGTGTACCAAGCTTTCGTGCTAAATCATATTTCTTTCCTTCAAACTTCCAGCAGACCTATCTAACCAATAGAATTCGATAACTAAAGCTCGTAAGCAAATTCTTCATAAATAAACTGGCCTCTTCTGATATAGACAAAAGAACGCTAAGAGTAGGAACTAACCAGATGTGTAATGGACCTATCCATAGCCCCAACGTAATTTGCACCAGTGCATGAAATAAGCTTAATTACTTTAAACCTCTCAGCACCATGGTAACCACTCACTGTAGCAACCACGGACTCCATGCCTTTAATCGAGTGAATACCGGAATCTGGCATGTTTACAAAACAATAAACAAGTAGGTGTTTATCTGCAGACCAATAAAACGCATTGAAAATACAAACTATAGAAAAATAATGATAATAAATATATCAGGGGCGTAGGGTCATTCGTTGAAATCCCCTTCTTCTCCATGATCCATCTTTCATACTCATGAATAACCATTCGTCAATTGACTGATGCAAGAATTGCAAAAAAAACGCACGCACACGCACACACTTCAGGCGGTGTTGACTTAATGAGTTTAAAGAAGAAAAAACCTTGAGAAATAATTGGGGAATCATCTTCCTTCAAACCGTGTTTCATAGCACCTTCTACTGTTTCTACTTCCTTCGGATAGGAGTTAGGAAACTGTATGAGCATAGGACTTGTTTGATTTAGGATTTGCGCAAGATTTACTTGAGTGAATCTACAAATCTTCCCAAAGGCATATACCCGCAAATGTGACGAGTCTTCCAACGGGAACGACGGCGTCTCCAAGGGCCATTCCTCCGCCGAAGAAGCCTCTCCTGAAAGAATGCCCAAGAGATGCAAGCTGATCTCCGCCTCGTTCTTCTCCGGCCAGAACAGCCGGAGATCTTGCGGACTTAAAGAATCTACCGTTGGAGCCTTTTCGGCAGATAGGCCGGCGCCTTTCCGGCAGGAGAATGGAAGAAATCGGTCAAATAGCCTGGCGGAAGAGGCTACTTCGGTGGGATAATTAAGATGGAGGCAAAGGAGACTGATGACTCGGCTGTGGATCCAGTGGGTCCGGACATTTAAGAGGTAGTAGGACGAATATTTTTTTTCATAATTCTATTCAGATTTATTTATATAGTATAAACTATATTAATTAAAAAAAAAATTATAAAATGAAAGGCTAAAGTAAAATTTCTCTATTTTTTATAATTTATAAAAATTTATTGACTAATAAAAAAAGTAATGTAATTTTTACATAAAAATTCTACAAAAAAAAATGTAACCAATAATCTACTTATATATTAAATTAGCACATTATTTACATATTTTAATATATAGTAATATATAAGTATAGTAATATTTTTCTTTGAATGCTATAATATTTCTATTACCTATGTTGAGGTCCTTAATTAATCTTTTCAAGTTAAATTTTAGAATTCTTATTATTATTACAATATAACCTCTAAAAAATATTTTATTTTTGTGTTTCAAATGATGAGACCTTCATATTTTTATACAAGCTTTCAAATACATACACTCATATATACTAATCTCTATATGTGTATTTGTGTGTGTGTGTTAGTATACATACTCACACATAGAGATTAGTATATATGAGTGTATACATATACAGTAACACACGTACACATGGGTATATGTGTTTGCGCACAGACATGGAGATAAGTATATGTATGTGCGTATGTGTGTGTGTTGGGTATACTAATCTATATGTTGTGTGTGTGTTATCACATGCACACATAGAGATAAGTATATATATGACTATGTGTGTGTAATATATATTAATAACCGCACACTTATATGAGTATGTATGTATGTGTGTGTGTTAGGTAAATATACTAACAATCATATATAAATAAAAGTGTGATAACATATATGTGTGTGAGTGTGTGTGTCTATATATTTATATACGATTATGTGAGTGTGTGTTGAGTATACATACTCAATGTGTGTGTGTGAGTTTGTGATAGACACACAAAATATATACCTAACTCACACGCACATATACTCATATATATCTAACACACACACCTAGAGATTAGTTTATAACACATACGTGTGTGTGTCTATATGTTTATATGAGTGTATGTTTGTGTGTATGTGTGTGAGTGTTTTTGCGATGTGTATGGTATATATACTTATCTCTATGTGTGTGTGTTTATGTGTGTCTATGTGTGTGTTTGTATACACAGATATAAAAGTATAAATATAAATATATATATATATATATATATATATATATATAGATGCACACACACACACATAGATAAGTATGTATACCTAATACATCACATAGATATACACACTTATACTAATCTCTATGAATGTGTGTGTGTTTATCACAATAGTGGTTGTGAGTATGTATACCCAATATAGACACACAAACACACAAATACACACATATAGACACACACACACACACAAGATAAGTATACACATCCATAAATATTAAATATAGAACACACACACTTTCATATATACTAATCTCTATATGTGTGTTTATGTGTGTTTGTATGTGTGTGTGTGTCAATGTGTGAGAGTTCTTATACTTATCTCTATGTGTGTATAGTATATATATATATAATCTCACAACCGTATATAAATATATAGACACACACACACACATTCAAACACACACATATGAAGATTAGTATATATAAATATGTGTGTGTGTATGTCTTTATATTTATATAGAGTTGTGAGTATATAAAAAAATATATATATATATATACATACTCGTATATACTTATATCTATGTGTGTGTGTGTGTCTGTGTGCGTGTGTATTTGTGTGTGTCTATATATAAATATATATAACACATACGTGTGTCTAGACATAGAGATATGTATATATAAGTGTGTGTGTGTTTGTGTGAGTTTGTATACCAACACACACACATGCACAATTATGTATACACATCCATATATATATACATACATATATATATATATATATATATATATATATGGTTGTAACTATGTATACCCAACTTGCACACACACACACACACACGTATGGAGATAAGTATATATGTAAATGAGAGTGTGTGTGTGTGTGTGTGTGTGTATTGTGTGTGTTATATATGAGTGTGTGTGTGTCACACCCGTATATGTATATATATATATACACACGCGTATATGTTATATACATATATTCATATATATACACACGTATGTGTTATATAGAGTGTGTCACATATATATATATAGGAACACACATACACACACACATATAGGCACACACAAACACACACACACACATGAAAATAAGTGTATATATTTGGATGCATTTGGTATACATACTCAAAACCATATATAAGTGTGTGTGTGTGTCTATATATACACACTCATATATACTGATCATAATGTGTGTATGAGTGTGTTGGATATATATACTTACACCCACACACACACAATACACACAAACACACACACTCATATATATTAATCTTCTTATGTGTGTGAATTTATATATTTATACAAACACACACACATACTCTATATGTGTGTGTGTATATACTTATCTCCATGTGTGTGTGTGTACGTGTTATCATCTACGATTGTGAGTGTGTATATATGAATGTGTGGGTGCAACACACACACACCCACACCCACACACACACACACACACACACACACACATATATATATATATATATATATATATATATATATACTTAGCTCTATGTGTGTTTGTGTATATATATATATATATATACATGAGTGTGTGAGTGTGTGTGTGTGGGTGTTGTTATACATACTCACATATAAATATATAGACACACACACGTAACACACACACATATGTATACTAATCTCTATAATCACAATAGTATATACATATACTAACAACTTTATATATATATTGACACACACACACACACATGCACACACATGACATATACGTGTGTGTGTGTGTGTATACATACTCACAACCATATCTATATATCCAACACACATACACACACACTCATCCACACACACACATAAAAATTGTAGGTATACATTAGTGGGTGTGTGTGTGTATACCCAATACACACACACACTTATTTTTATCTCTATGTGTGTGTCTGGGTGTGTGTTGTGTGTGAGTGTACGTTAGTGTGTGCATGTATATAAACACACACATACACACACACACACACACTCACACATACGCACACACACACACATACACACACACTCACACACACATGCACACACACACACACACATACACATAAAGAGATAAGTATAAGTGTGTGTGTGGTGTGTGTATGTGTATCTATATTTATATATGATTGTGTAGGGTATATATAAACATAAACACACACATATAAAGACTAGTATATATGAGTGTGTGCACATACACACACAATACTACCAAATCTAAGTTTGGTAATATTTTTGATGTGGTCAGATTGGCTGATGCTGAAGTAGTTAAGTTGGAAGCGGAATTTGATGCGTTATATGTGTGTCTTTGTGTGTACACACACACACTTATATTTGTGAGTGTGTATGTATATATGAGTGAGTGTGTGTGTGCTAGGTATATATACTCATATATATGAGTGACACACACATAGACACACAAGCACTCATATATATGAGTGTGTGTGTGTTGGGTATAATAATATATAACATATACATTTGTGTGTCTATATATTTACATATACATATTTATATATAACTTATGTATACTTATGTATATATCGGATTGTGAGTATGAATACCCAACACACACACACACACACACTCAAGAATATATATGTAGCCATAAATACACACACACACAAACACACACTCATATATACTAATCTCTATGTGTGTGTGTTTATGAGTGTGTGTGAGTGACACACACACACACACACTCACACAATCATATATACTTATCTCTCTATGTGTGTGTGTG